>JAGGAV010000423.1:0-13516 GCA_017657295.1 Termitomyces sp. DKA64
ACTTTGAACTGATAGCTCATTGGGTTGGCCTAGATTCGGCGAACAATGCTACTGTAGGCATAGTAGGCCCTATCATCCTCGACGGTGCAAAGCGCGATCGGTACGCCTTTCTCTTCCCTTTTCCTCCACACTAATCTTTCCAAATGCATTCACAGAGCGGTATGGCCAGGTACCCTTCTCCCTTCCACTCCGACCTCTCTTCCTGACTTTCTCCCGTTCCCACAGGCGACATGGGCATAGCAGTCCCAACCCAGTTTGTATCGACCAATGACCTCCTCCCGACGCGCAACGCTCTCTCAACGATGTTTGCGGCTATCAACCCCACGACGGGTGCACTGCCTGAGTCGGGGCCGCCGCTGAGCCAGATGGGGTCAGATACGTATCATATGTGGACGCTGGTTGGGACTTGTGAGTTTTCCTACGTCTTCAATCCAACTTGACTTGTTACCGACTTTTGTTCTTGTATTCGCGTACAGGCAACTACTTCCTCTCAGGCGATACAACCTGGCTCGAAAGTGTCTGGGCGAACTATACGAAGGCTGTCGCGTTATTGGAGAAGAAAAGTAAATGCGACGACAGGGCTGATCAATATGACTGGACTTCGAGATTGGGCGAGGGTTGGAGGTGGGGGGTACAATGCTGAGGGGAATGCTATATACTACAAGGCTCCGCCTTCATTCCCAAGGTCCAACCTCAATGCACTGATCGGCCCCTCGCAATAGATCCTAACAACCGCCAGCACCCTCGCCAGTACCATCCCTCAACCCAACCCACTCTCGCCATGCACCGGCCCACTGCCGCCCAAACCCTCAAAACAGCATTTTAACACCACGCTCTACCTCCCCTCCCGCGGCATGTATCGCGACAACACAAGCACGACACTCTACCCGCAGGACGCCAACTCGTTCGCGATCTTGTTCAACCTGACGATGAGCGAGGAGATGGCGGGGAACGTCAGCGAGGGGTTGATGGGGAGTTGGGGGGAGGTGAGACCGGTTGCGCCTGAGTTGGAGGGGACGGTTAGCCCGTTTATTAGAGGGTTTGAGGTGGGTTCACGTTGTGGAGATCGAGTTTGAGCCAGCTGATGGAATGTACTTTTGCGCTTCAGGCCCACTTCGGGCACACGCGCTTGAGCTCCTACGACGCAAGTGGGGGTACATGCTATACGCCAACCTCTCAGTACCCTTCTCGAGGGATACACAGCAAATGGATCGCTCAGGTACGTCCTCCCTCCCTCCTTCCCTCCTTAGCTGCCGCTCCAGCGACGGCTACAACCACGACCCGGCCTACACTCCTCATTCGCATGGCTCGTATTCCGGCCCTGCATCCGCCCTTACTTTCTACCTCCTCGGACTCTAAATCACTGCGCCCAGGGGGACGACGTGCGCCGCATTCGGGTGGCCTAAAGGGTGCAAAGGGTGTGTTTGGGACAGAGTTGGGGTGGTGGCAAACGCCTCGCCAATGTCGAGCCTCGTATGCCCACTGCGGGGGATGGACATCAGCGGTTGGTACAGCCTCAGCCCACAGATATGCCCTTGAATGTTCACGAGCTCAGGGCAGCGTTACAGATGCACCCCTGCATGCTGGGTTGAATGTCGATCAGGGGTTGGTGCAGCCGCAACCAATAGTGATGAACATCCCGCGCAAGTGTTGTGCGGGGCATCCATGGCGGTTGCACCCATTGTTATCCCAACCCTTTTACTATTCCCCTCCGAGCCTCCCCTCTCGCTTCATGAGCGTCGTAGAATTATCTCGAATCACCTGGACCGGGTTATCGAGGAGTTTTTGAAGGGGTATGTGCGGCCTGAAGGGCAATTGCAACCCTCTACAATGAGGAGAGGCGGGCGTGGTAGGGAGCTCGCGCCGTGGCATAAGCGGCTGTGGGTCATGGCTCGGAGGGCATTCAGAAGCCGCCGCCATTGACCTCCCCGCCCTTGATTATTCTACACTGATGGATATGGTCCTTGTTGACGGGCTGGGATCACGTTTATAACTCTTAAGACTGTTGAACTGAATGTTAACGATCAATATAAACTTACTCGTTCTTCTAAATGAAATGCAAATCATATGACCAGTTGATATTCCCGGAATTCTTCTCTGCTTCTAATGGAACACTCATCTGATCAGGTAATAGGCGGTCGACACCATGGTCAGGGTAAATAGATATCATACGATATTCATCCATCTTTCCTTTTTTTATCCATATGCATGAGCCCGTGATGCACCTGTCGATGGGCTGCTCTAGTCAAACAGGGAAGAAGAAAGTAGTGAGTCATCAACATCACATGGTGTTTCTTTCTGGCCTTGACAGTCGAAATCTCGACTTTGTCAAGAATCCTGGTAAATAACGCCTTTTTGGTTCGGGAATCGGAGTCTTCATTACCTCATGAACCACGATTTGTGTATATTTACGTGTTCTCTCACCCCTTGGAAATCCAAACACGCTTAACCACAAACCACTATCATATCCACAACCAAAAACATGACAATCTCCGAAAACATTATCTCCACCACTTCATCTTCCCCCTCCACACCACCCTTGCCAGCCTATGCCGATACAAAAGGTACGCAAATTCATCCCTACACCCTTCGCGAACGGCGTGGCGTCAAATGGGTCATCCACCTCGAGCCTTGCATGCCCACTGGGACGGATATAGATCAGGGGTTGGTACAGCCTAAAGGGCATTTGGAACCTACCGTGGCGAACATCCCGCGCAGGCGCAGGGCGCCTGCTACAGCTGCACCCATCACTATTCCTACCCCTTTATCCTCCCCCGGCACGCCTCCTGCCCCTCTTTGTGAGCGTTATGGTAGTACACTTTCGATTCACTTCGAGCATATTATCGAGGAGTTGCTAAAGGGATATGTGCGGCCTGAAGGGCAATTGCAACCTCCCGCAATGAAGAGAGGTGGGCGCGGTAAAAAGCCCTTAGTACCCGTCGCATGTCCATTCTCGCCGTGCATGACTCCTTCCGACAATCGTCACACACTTTCTCGTGCTTTACGCAAGGGGCATGGCGTTACGTGCGGATGGCAGTCTGGGCCGCAGCCCAAAGGGCATTTAGAGCCCACCGTTTTTAATCTCCCACGGAGACACAAGCGCAATGTGTAGGACCCTTGATTTATCTACATCCCCCGCACAATTTACAATGATGGATTTGGTCTTTCTTCGACGAGTTGGATGTTGTTTATAATTCCGTTGAACCGTATTTTTAAACTATCGTTTCTCTCAATTCACCTGGTCAAGTCGTTATTAGTGTGAGCTCGAACATCTGAATCAAGGGTTAGGGGTATTGGTAAACATGTACCACCCGACTTCATGCGCCTTGTAAATTTTCTCGTCGTTACATTCGCCTCAAAGGTATGCACAGGACTAACATCAATGATGGCCACATGCCCCACCGATGATCGTGCCATTTAGAACTCCATTCAGATCCAATTGACTTGCACATCACGACGCAACCTACAGGTCTACGTTTTTCCTCGCGTCGAATTATCCTTATCCTTCGGCCATCCTCTTCACAACAATCTCCAGTCGGATATGCTGTCGGCCCGTCGCACGAGCGATGTATTCTCTGTGCCCACCTCTCATTTTTTGAGTTGTCTTCTGGCATACGTGATATAGCTATCGCTCCTTTTGCCGGATTATGCATAGGGATGAGGGAAGGGTCGTTGAGAAGGTTCGTCCGTGAAGGGGCGGAGGAGATTACAGTATTCCGGCTGACGAGAGGCGGTGAGGGCGTCGTGGGTTCGTGGGTTCGTGTGGTAGTGAGGGGCGAGGGTAGAGGGGTGAAGTGCTGGGACTTGGATTGGTGAGACAACGAAGACAGGTATAGCACGAGCGAACGCCAAAATTCCAGCTCGACGCAAAATGGAAGAATGGAGACATGCTGGTCTACTGGTGTATGTCGAACCGAGGTCGAAAGGCGGAGAATCCTTGATCATGATCCATGGTTTCGGACACAGATACTGGTACTTCGGAGGTAGCAGAATAACGCGTGTGATCGTGGTCTAGTGTGGTTCGGGTGCAGGTGGAAAAGAACCGACTCAAGTGCCGAATCGCGAATGAAATATCGGGCCTAGTTGTACATGGCTTTCCAGAGAAGCATCTCGATAGCCTGGCATGGTGGTCCGAGTTTGCATATGTATGTAGTCTATTGCTTAGATTGATGGTATATTTATCGGACTGCAAACTTTCTGAAGGTGACACTGGCAGTCGTGTCGTGGAGCTCCTCCCTCCAGCACTAGTATCTCAACGACACTCACTATCCAGACCATCCTCATCCACCATCACCGCCGCAACCACAATAAATACCTCTTTGACGGCAACTTGAGCATACTTCCCCAACCCGTTCGCCAGCCCCGTATCCAGCTTGGAGACCGAGAGCTTGGCACCTAAGGCAGTACTGATTGCGTTTCTTCATGGGCTTTAAAGGCCCATTATCCCATCAATATTCAGGTCTCTTGAATATGATCGAACATTTCAGTTTGTCGTTATGATATTCTGGTAGTTCCTACGAAGGATAACATCCGATAACAAGCATGAAAGTGAACAAGAATTATGGTGATAACGCAAATATATAAGCCTGCTTTTAACTTAATGTACTGATTGCGATATTCTAACATCGGTATACGATAGTTATCTATCCGCGCCAGACGGCGGGGCCAGGGCAGGTGTAAGAAGTGGGGGAAGGAGGGTAGATGTTGACGTTGACTGAAGCATCTGAAACAACCGAAGTTAGTTTAGGTCAGAAACAAATTGATATCAAAATCGCTTACCGCCAGCGTCGATGTATCCAGGGATCGAAACCTTAGGGGGGTTACCAGAACCTCCATTGTTGACTTTGATCTGAGCGCAAGACATAAAGGCCTCGGGAGGAAGGACGTGAAGGCCAATTTGCTCCATACGAATTAGGTACTACATGAGAGAGTAAGTCAAAGATTGATGAATAAAGGTCAAACACTGGTAACCTCGCCGGAAGGAGTGCTTTTGGGGATGGTAGTGATGAACTGGTTCTGGTTCAAGCTCTTGAAGGAGAAGGGGTTGTAAGAGGCAACACCCCACTCAGCGATCTTCAGAAGAAACAAAGTCAGCCCGGATACAAAACGACTAGAAATGGGATCATACTTTAAACCACTTGCTGCCAGAACCATCCCAAGCAGAAGCGGCGCCAGGCGCCTTGCCAAGGTAGATAGCAGCCGGACCTTGATGGTAGATCTTGCCGACGGTGATGCCAAAGCCGATAGAGTCGCCGGCATTAACACTGACGGTCTCTGTGGCGTGGCCAGGGTTGACATTGCAGCGCATGTCAGTGGAAGTGACCGGCTTAACAGGGCTGTTGTTCTGGGGTTGACGGACGGCGGCGGTGTTAGCCTGGCCATTGACTAGTAGCTGGTTGAAGATATCTAAGATGGCGAAGTCCGAGTTAATGGTGAAAGAATCGGAAATAGGACAAAAAATTCACAGTGTGCGGATGCCGTCTGGGCGATGGCGACCAGGCCGAGGATAGCCCTCGAAAACTTCATGATGAAAAGTCAATAAACGAAAGTGGATGTGAATGTGTCGGAAGTTTTAACTGTGATTAGATGAAGGAGGGAAGGTCGGACGTCATTGACCTTTTATACCTGTCTGGACAGGAAAAGCAGGAATTGAAAATTTCGGGGGTGAAGAAAAGCATTCTCTCTTTGCAGGTGGAGAAGGTCCGTCACCGACGACCGACAAGGGCAAAGGTCGATCATGACCTAAAAAATGATCGATCGGCGGTCAGCTGTGTCAAATTTGCCTATGCTAGCAAGGATCACAAAGATGGAATTGTGTGCCCTCGTGTCGCGCAATTAGATAACCAAAATGTCGAGCAAAGAAAGAAAGTTTTCCTGTGAAAATAAAATAAATTGAGTAACGATCGCGAGGGTCGGGAGGCGGAGAATAGTTACAGACAAATTTTGAACAACGGTCACCAAACAGCACCAAAAGTGGCGGAGATCGAATCAAATTTTGTCGAAACTACAAGAAGAGCAACTTGGTATGTAATCTCCGGGCTTCTCAGCTATTTATTATACAGGTGAGCATCAAGACTTTGTAGATGAGAAACATTGAGATATCAACGAAGTTTGAGAAGGATTGCGCCACCATCTTGTACAGTAATTATGACATCATCCATAGATTCGGAATAACCTCTTTCTTCGTGCCACTATCGAGACCTAGTCAATACCTTCAAAATGAGAAGGAATCCTGACTTTCTCCGAGAAGAGTTTCATTATCCATGATGTCTGCGAGGGAGTGAGGATCCTGAAAAATTATTGTCATCAGGGACAGCCGAGCATGGACTTAAGCGCCGTTACTTTAGGAGTTCTTGAGAGGGTTCCCACAAGAAGAATTGTTAGCAGTACACTGAGAACGGCTTTTCTGCTCAGCGGAGATACTGACTGAAAACGCACAGTTATCGTATGCAGCTTCCCCTGACAAGGTTTGGCAAAGCCTTCATTCCTAGTGATAACAAAGTGACAGCAGGAGCATCTTTCGAGATAAAAGCATCGACACTTGGATATCCAGATATATGTTAAGAGGTATACATCTTTGCTCACAGAATGAGAAACGCTACGACCTGCTCCGCATGCATAGTATACGCGAATTGGATGGCGAAGCAGCCAATTTTTGGAAATCAGTGTTGGAGTGATGCGGAAGAAGTATCGTTCACCCTATACCATCAAGAACAACGTTACCGACTCATCTTGCTGTCGTGAGGCAGAAAGTGAAGGGATAGTGAAGCGTGAGTTCTGTTCCTAACAAGAGATGAGTATAGGGTGATTTAGGTTAATAACATTGGACCTATCTGTTCCAAAGGAAGCAGGAGAAAAACGAAGCGTTCGTGAGTGCGGCCGTTCCGTAGAATATCCATCGTGTGCGATTCCGCCCTCTCGAACATGAATACTCCGCCTTTTGATCTAAAAGATCCTTACACTATGATCCTTGACATTGTAGGTATCAGTTTCCTTGGGGCAGCATATATGCACTTAGTTCATAAGATGGCACGAAAGAGGGTTATTCTGGTCCGGTTGCGTATGTCCTCACCCAAGGTCAACGCGAGCTCGACCCTGGGATCTACTGGCCGATGATAAGAGGCTTTTCAACAGTCAGAAAAGACTGACTGCGGAGACTTCACATCGCCACGGTACAAAGATCGGGTGATAGCATCCACCCGTCATTGTATATTACACTTTACTTTTGATGGCAAGACTGTAATATATGACACTGACTGTACAGCCTGAACAGCTCATAATCGAATTCTTTCAAGTCTAATGATGGTAAACCGGATCGGCTCACCGGTGTATATATGGCTCGGTTGGAAGGCACCATCAGCCCCGGCATCGCCCGTGAAACCCCCATCTAAAGTCTGAGACTGCTTCACATTCTTACATCTCCACGAGATCGAATGTCAATCCGGTGCCACGCCCCATATATGGTTTTCCATCCAACACACACGAGATTCTGGCGCTAAATAAGTATTTGTATGATCAGAAAAATGGGTACTGGTGTTTGCTACTCCTGATAACTACCACCCAGCAATGATCTTCGTTCATCTTCCCAACTTGGTCATCCTCCTTTCGTGTATATCGGTGTTTCAGGGCATTCAGGGCATGTGGGATACCACAATCTTTCTGGGCTCTTGCTGATGTGGGCTTGCCGCAATGTTAGGGAGCTCTATCCTGCGATCAAGAGATCTGTTGGGCCGTCTTTCGACTCGCCAGACTGGCCCACTTAATATACCATCTCAGGTATATGCTTGTCCGGGCGTTGAACTAGAGCCATTACTGATTCTTGACAGTGTCAAGGGAGCTGCGGCGCTATCCTGCCGACTTTTCAGGTATCTTTTCTTTGCTTGGAACCGCCAACTAGTCAAACAACTCTGATCCTATAATTCCTAGAGTTGCTCTATGAATAAAAATCAAACTTGTTTATGTACCACATCCAACGCAGGCATGTTTGCGAGCTGTGTAGACTGTATCGTTGCGCTTGATCCGACTGAGGAAGTAGTCATGCAAGGACAAGAAACCCTTGACGGTGTGTTACTCTCTGACTATTACCCCTTCACGGAGCCTTATTCAGCACAGAATTTAACTCTGATTGTCACGGCACCTCTCTGGCTTCACTTACAGTCTTCGTCAGCTCCACGGCGACCGCGTCCGCGACAGAGCCTTTCTCTGTTTCTATGATGCCTCCAAGTCCGACTACTCAAGTTGGCGGCAGTGAGATCACCGCGACGTCCATACCGATGAGCCCTCCTACGGGCTTGGCGTATCTCCATCGTGTTCCTAACCTAGCCGCTGTTGGTTTTGTCACCAGTATAGTTCTGGCATTGGTTTAGACTTTCAAGCTTACCCTCATGGGAGCCGTTTCCACGAGGATGTAGTGATGGCTTTTTATTTATTTTCCTTATCGGATATGTTTCACTTATTTAGGGAAACCCTTGAAAGTAGCTATCTAATGATACCGAAATTCAAGTCATCTTTATGTGAATTCATCAGCCATAAGTACAATGCGATATTCAACAAGTAGTTTGCTCGATAAATATATACGGTTGATTTGTCCGGCAAGTTCTGTTCATTCGGAGATGTAAATTCCGAGATCTAGAATAATCGAGATTTTATTGAAAGCTGAGTTGGAGGTAAGTAATCGTGGAAATATTGTCTTGGGTTTCGTGCGCCATGCTTTCTTACTGTACAGTCCATGTGATTCGACCATCAGATCGTGGGAAGTATCGTCCTATATTTTGTTACTCCCTTGTCGTTGACATATTCGCTTCTCCTTATGATTCCCTTTCTTGATCCCTTTACTGTTATCATCTCATTCATATTATGATCAACCTTGGAAGTATGGGCTGCTGCAAGCACAGCAAAACTGAGATTGGGGCAAGTGACCACGTGATAGATGCAAGTCGATCAAGGGTCACTAATAATATTCTGAACATGTAACACAGGTATAGAATACATATCATACTAATCACATAGCAGCACATTTGATAGAATGATTTCAATAAAACACATATACGTGATGCATTATATAATTGGTGCACTGACTATTTATACCTGAAAAGAATGCAAAGAGATTTGATGGATAGTGAAAATAAATCACTCAAATGAGATGCAGACCAAAGACATTGATACTGTTAGGGGACTGTTCAGGCCAGACCCCATTCTTGTTCCTCTTATTCCAAGCTTGTTCCACATCCCTGTCCTCCCATTTTTTGGTGACAAGTACTTTCCAATGGTGTTACTTTGGAGTGGTTTTGCTTCACAAGGCCAGAGATTGAGGCCCATTATGACAAACTTCTGTTTTTGGATCGGACTTTAGATTTAGTTGTTGTTAAGTGTTTTCCCTAGAAACTCTAGAGTATATTTTCCAAACACTGGCATTGGGCTTCCTTAGACCTTTCCTTGGATCTCCATCTGCCAAGTGAGTGGCTAGACCTCTATAACTTCTCATAGACACTGAATATACTTTGGATCTCCCTCTGCCAGCAGTGTGACTGATCCACAGCCTCCAGAGGTCACCCTTATAGCAGAACAAGTCTCTCATTCTGGTCTAGGAGCCCCCTTTAGCTGTTAGAGTTAGCTCTTGCTCCTAGAGGTCTCTCTCACACCATTGTGTCCAACATCAGCGTGAATAGCCTCTATGACTACTCCAATGCCACCAGTCAATCCCCTAGATGCTTCCAGCCCTCAGGACAAAGCCTGGCACCATTTGGTAGCTCTGGAGACTTCAGTGCAGTCTACCCAAGCTTCTCTCACCCTTCATGCCAATGAACTTGCCAGTTTATGCCATTTCTGTCAGGGGACTACCCATTCCAACCTCTGCCCCTGACCAACACTGACTCCCCTTGACCGGTTCCACTCCCCCAGGGCTCATTCAACATTTCCTGGGTGTTCTATAGGTCCCCAGAGATCTCCAGAGACCCCCGTAACTTTATGTGATCCCTCATTGAGTACTTTGGCTAACTCCAGTCATCTACACAGTTGTTCCCATGCCTCCACCACCCATTGATGTGCTGCACCAAGCAGCAGGGATCCTTAGACTTGTTCTCTTTGGATTCCCCTCTGCTACATGATTAGTTTACCATTTGTATTGTCAATTACAGTTCTAATATACTTTGGATTCCCCTCTGCTAGCTGTGTGACTTAGCTGTTGCTCCTGGAGGTCATCCTTATAGCAGAACAAGTCTCCAAATCCTGGTCTGGAAGCCCCTCATAGCCTGCACAGGATCTCCAAGCCCCCTATCTGTCACTTCCCCACCAGGCTTAAGCACCTGTAGAATTCTATGTCTTAGCTTGCCAATCCAGACACTCCCTTGGAGGCCCCAGCCCCCCACAATAAGGCCTGGACTCACCTGCTACACCTAGAGAACCAGGTGCAATTAACCCAAATTTCCCTCACACATCACATGATTAAACTCTCCACCCTCTGCCAAACTACCAAACACATTTCCCAGTCCCTCTAGGAACTACTAGAGTGCCTGACCCCTACCTCCACACCACCCCCAGCCACAAAAACACCCCCAGCAACTCCAGCAGACTTCCTAGCAGCTCTGGTAGCTGCCCAAGTGTGGATTCCCCATCCTGCACTTGCAGATGCATATGACAGCAACCACTCCAGTGGAGAGTGCTTCCTCTAGTCCTGCCTCACCTACATCCATCTCAGTAGGGACACCTTTGACTCTGATGCACTGAAAATAGCCTGGGTACTGTTGTACATGAAGATGGGATGTGCCTCTACCTACATGCTATGTGTATTTTGATGCCCCAGAGGTGTTGGAAGTTTTGTGGACTGGGCAGCCTTTAAAAAGGACTTCTGGGCAGAGTTTTTCCTGACCAACCCAGCCAAAACTACTGCCTTAGCACTATGCAACCAGGGAGCAGTATGAGCAAGGGAAACAGATGCTGGACAAGTATATCAGTTTCTTCTGGGCACTAGTCAAGCAAGCAGCCTACCCTGATGGCCTCCAACTGTGCCTCACCTTCTGGGATGGCTTGCATCTTGCCTTACTGGAATGCATTGACAACCTTGCTGAGGGCTGCCTGGAGAATGAGCAGATTGCCTCCTGATATAAGGCAGTGGCAACTCATGGAGATTTGATGGGAGCTACACCACATGCATAAGTTCTGGGGGTCTCTGGAGATTTCTGGGGACCTGTAGAATGCCCAGGAGATGTTGAACAAGCCCTGGGAGAGCAGAACCAGTCAAGGGGAGTCAGTGTCAGTCAGGGGTGGAGGTTGGAAAGGGTAGTCCCCTGACAATATCCAGCAGACTCTCAGAATTGTTGCTCTACTTGATAGTGGGGCAATTGGCCTTTTACTCAACACAGAATACATGAAACAACACCATCTCATCACCCAACCACTCACATGCCCCATCCCAGTATACAATATTGATGGCACTCCCAATGAAGCTGGCTCTATTTGCTCTGTAGTTCATCTAGTCACTAGCTTGGGAAAACAGTACATGATCTTAGGGTTCACTTGGCTTCAAAAGCACAACCCTGAGATTGATTAAGCCAAGAGCAAAGTGAAGATGAGCCATTGTCTTTGATGTCACCACCTGTACAGGAGAGGCTGGAGAGGAACATAGAGCAAAGGTCTGTGAGCATGCTGCCATATACACCTGTTGTATAGGGCATCTCCCTTATGCAGATTTTGATTTGGATCCCCTCCCCCCTTTAGCATTCCTTCATAGAGGGGCTTTCTATATTCAACACTTCTTCCCCTGGACAGACAAACATCAGAAGGAATTTGATGTCATTAAGAACCTCATTATGAGTTGTGAGTGCCTCACCACTATTGATTGCATAAACTCAGTGGATAGAAAAATTTTTCTCACTTTCAATGCAAGTGAGAGAGGGATGGGCACTGGGCATGAGGAGATATAAAATTTGACAAGATCCTGACACATGTTTGGCCAGTAGAATTCCTCACAAAAGGCCACATAACTCCTATCTACACTAAAATGTCCTAAGGGGTTGTGTGTCATAATAAATAGGTTTTTGTATAAGCCTTTGAAATTAGGAACAATGAGACAGGCCCTCTACAAGGATGTCCAGAGGTGTTGGGTGTGAGCCCCAAGAGGAAGACAGATGCAAAGGGGAATTTGCCAGTGCTTCTGACCCTGAGTTCCCTGACAAGATGATTAAATTAGGTGATAGGATCTATGCTACAACAGTCCATCCATCCCCTATAGTGGCAGAGATCTAGGCCAGTCAGACAACTTCCTGAGGCATTTGTGGCAAACTCTCAGCCCAAGCCTTTTTATAGCACAATCCCCCATCACTTTCAGGACTTTGAGGATGTACTCTCCAAGGCATCATTTTACTCACTCCCAGATGTGCAAGCAATGGGACCATGCAATTGAGCTGATACCTGGAGCTGAACCTTCCAGCTATAAGGTCTATCCACTTGCACCACATGAGCACAATGAGCTGGATGCATTACTGCAGGAGAACCTTAGCTCCAGCCAGATACAACCTTCCAAGGATTCCAATTTCTGAATATTGAGCTTCCCTTCCTGGGCCAGTGTATTGTGTGTCTGTAACCAGCCAGTTACCTTTACCTATACTAGGCGTGATGTAGCATGCCTCATTGCCATATATAGAGCATAATGCATGTCCATGATGCGCATCTGTAGATTATGTAAGGACAACATCTTGTATTCACAATGTATCTAGTCTAATCTGATAATTTGGTCTGATTCAGCTACTGCATGACACATGCAAGATTGTTCTATCTGTAGCCAATGGCTACATTTTTTTGAATCTTCTGCTATTGGCTTTAGACTCTGGGCTTTTGTTACCATACTAGGCAACACACATCAAACTTCTTGACTTCTTTTTGCCACATCCAAATCTAGTTTGCATGGCTGACTCAGGTGGTCAACCACCAGGTCTCTCGGAGCCACTTGCTGGCTCCACTGCTACTGAGACACCTTCAGTGTCAAAATACCAACCCCCTGCCAAGCGGGATGACCGAGCGACTCATGACATCAGCAAGAGCTTTGGAATGCTAGGGGGATTATCTGGGTCACAGATGAAATCAATCTTGAACCCTGGTTCTAGCTGGTTGTTGCCCTCACCTCATGATCTGCATGCAAGCATGCCGGGAATGAATGAGGCAGTCAAGATCCACATGGATCATATGCATGACCGCCTTAATCATCTAGTGGATGACTCTCTGGGAGTCAGGTTCAAGTTTCCAGATGGGGTCAGGCCTCATCGAGCTGAAGGAAAGCATATTCAAGCATATGCTGGAGGACACAAGTTCTCCCAGTTGGAAGACTGGGCTATGGACGTCTGCTATCATCTAGCTGCTTGCTGCTATGGTGGAGATGACATGGACCAGGAGCGCATATTTGTGCTTCATGAATTCCTGGATGGAGAAGTGTGGAACTGGTTCCACAGACATGTCCTGCATACAAACAGGGACAAAGTGTATTGGACCTTCAAGGAGGTCTTGATAGGACTGTATAACCGCT
>JAGGAV010000424.1:0-13478 GCA_017657295.1 Termitomyces sp. DKA64
TCTCCAGACCATCCCACCCTTGCCTAGCTTAGTCCAACAGGATTGGCACCTCTATCTAGCTGACCTTTGGACTGCCTAGCCCCTTCTTACTCTCTCACCATCTTGGCTCCCAGGCCTAATGGGTATGTTGTGCTTAGCATGTGGCATATTCTTGTCAATCATTGATCCTTCTACTATCAGGCCTGATTAGTCAATAGTTTGTAGTCATTGGCCTCTGCTTAGTCAATAGGTTATAGTCAGTGGCCTCTGGCTTAGTAATCATAGGTACTTAGTCATCAAGTAGCCTTGTAGTATAAAGGTGGACCTGGGGATAGAATATCCTCAGTCTGGACAATAGCATTATTTCTAGGTTTTTTCACTAGCATAATCATGAGCTTGGCCAGTGTGGCTCCTTGCCTTCTGCCTCACCCTCTACCTTTGCCTCTCATCAGATGCCCACCTCTTGCTTGCTGGCCCTTAGCCAGCTTGCTTGCTGCCCACCTCTTGACATGAGTGTCGGGTCATGAGTGGTGGGCTTGGTTAGGACTATCCACAGCCAACATCTCCTTAGGAGACTACCCTTTCTGACCTCTGCCCCTGACTGACACTGACTCACCTTGACTGGTTCTGCTCCTCCAGGGCTCATTCAATGTCTCCTGGGTGTTCTACAGGTCTCCAGAGATCTCCAGAGACCCCTGGAACCTTCCATGATCCCTTGTCAAGTACTTCAGCTAAATCCATCACCTACACAGTTGTTCCCATGCCTCTGCCACCCATTGATGTGCTGCACCAAGTAGCAGGTATCCTTAAACTTGTTCTCTTTGTATTCCCCTCTGCTAGGTGATTAGTTTACCAGTGTATCATTGATTACAGTTCTAATATACTTTGGATTCCCCTCTGCTAGCTGTGACATAGCCATTGCTCCTGGAGGTTGCCCTTACAGTTTTCTGAGTCTGAGGTCTGAGATTGTCCAGATGTTCTTTAGTTGTCCTATAATTTGTCTACTTCCTTCAAGCTCATAAGAGAGAGAAAGTCATCCACATGTACACCCATAATCACTATTCCCTTTGATAGTATAAGCAGGCCTTACATTTGAGACAAGAGAATCTCATTTTTTTCATCTCATCTTCTAGAGTTGTGTTCCATATTTGTCCCACTTGTTTCATACTGTATATTGGTCTCAATAATTTGCATATCCACAATTTTTTTCTAGCTTCCTCAAAGCTTTATTGTTGCTTCATTCAGATCTTCTCTTCTTCTAATAGTGTCCCATTGAGAAATGCCATTTTAATGTCCACTTGCATAGCATTCCATCTCAGTGTTGCTGCCATGTGGAGAAGTATTCACAATGGGCATCTTGGGTTCTTAGTCTGGTGATACTTCCTTGTTGCTTGATAGTGAAGACTGGGCATCTTTGAAAGATCTTGTGACCTGTTGGAACCATCACATGCAGCATGAGCTCTCACACACCCATCTCCAACAAGTTGATTTCATCCTGATATGAGGCTTTCCAGCATGGCCAGTCTACAGAGTTTTATGCTTCTTCCAATGAGTGGGGTGTGTTCAGATCTCATTTTGAGTCATCATCAGGTATGCCTTTGATTGCATTGAGTGCTGTTGTAATTTGATCTATCTCCTCTATATCCACACCTCCATCATCCTGTGTATCTACTGCAGTCTGGTGCAGGTTCTTAAGCATCTTCCTTTGTTCTTCCTTGATCCTGTCAGTAAATTCCTTTGGCTCTCTCACTGCCCTCTTGGTTCAAGTCTCCTGTCTGTCTTCTGAAGTAACTAACTGGATGCTTGCAGACCAATATATTACATACCTTGTACCATAGGCAAAGCACAATATATTCAGGCCTCTAAGCTAGAGAAGGGCATAACATACAAATGGCTTTACCAGCATCAAACAGCATGAAATCTTTAAAACCAGACAAAATAACTAACAAAGAGGATTGAACCATTGTCCTACAGTGAAGGCACAGCCCAAAGAAAGCCACAATATAGCCATTATATTAATGACTCAAGTAACAAACTCTAACAGAGTGAGATTATGTATGCATAGAACCCATCTGTTGAGCACATGATTAGGCTAGTTAAGAATTGATCAGAGTTCCAGTTAGGTGGTTTGAGGTTCTATTAGTGTTCTATTAAGGATTTGTTAGGGCTCCAGGGATATTTAAAGGGGAGCTTGCTTCTACCTAATGCAATAACTTTCAATCATTCATAGGTATTTATGGTGAAGTGGTTGTAACTGTTCTATTGACTATTTTTTGTGATTGGGGACACAGGGTCAATCCTGCTGGTTAGCAGAAATCTCAGTTGCTTGTAGCTGCAGGCATTTATATATTACACTTCACCTGTAATTACAAGGCTGTAATATATCAAACTGACTGTATAGCCTGAGCAGCCTTGTGGGTTGAAATAGGAGTGCATGTGGAATGTCATAGCAGTACATGCTCTGTGTCAGCATCTTGGAGAGTCCACAAATTAGTCCTATTTTAGATCTCTAATAGCTTGATTACAAACCCACTTTTGTTTGTACAACTACCCCAAGCTTGTCAAGAAATGACCTCTTCAACCTGGGGCTCTCCCTTTGCTTTGTGGCACAGCTGAGCAAATTCATTGTGCAGGGCAATTGGTCCCACCTTACTCCACCCTCTTGCTTTCCATGCTTCTCAATGCATTAGCTGAAAATAACTAATTCACACCTGCCCTTTTCTCAAGCAAAAGAGGATGGAACCAGTACTTGCTTTGTTGCAGTTGACATGGGCCATGAATTCAGTGTCACTGATTGAGATGCTGCTGGCATCCTTGATGACCTGAATCTTTTTGTTCTTTATCAAATTTCCTTACAATTTTTCTTTAAATCTGTGTTGCTTGGTAAATAGTCAAGGAACATGATTGGTGTTGAAACCTCAAGTAAGAGCAAAAGAAATTCTTTTTTCATTCCTCAAGAAATAGTATAGAAACACACAGTCTTTCTCTTCTTTTTCTGAAAATTTATTTCTAATGATTCTTCAGAAACACCCATGAGAAACCATGTGACCTCATGACCTGTTTCTAACAGGTGTTTCTCCAGAAGTCTACAAGATCCCCCAAAGTGAAACTGTGTATTCACAATGTTAAAAGGCTTGAGACAATGGTAAAGGGCTTGTGACAATGGAAAAAGGCCTGAGACAACAGAAAATGGCTTGAGACAATGGAAATGTTAAAAGGTGAACTCCAAAGTTGTATCTATAAACAGCACAGGTGTGTGTGAGTCCTCAGTCTGTGCATACAATCAACTCATGTTCTGTGCCTATAAACAACACAGGTGTGTGTAAGTCTAGATCTATTGTAAGTGAATCATCCATTGGTATAGAATTGTAACTAACTCACCCTCAGTTTGTGTGTACAATTGACTGAGGGTGTCCAATGTCCATCATAGTATATATACTCATCCATTTCTTTGTTCTCTGCAGCCCTGGCTCAGGCATGCTCACGGTGTCCCTGTTGCTGGATCATAACACTCCTCCTCACTGTGAGCATCCAGTGTTCAGTGTTTGTTGACTCCTCCTCACATGGAATCCTATATACCAAGTATTGCATGGAGCTTGGAGAATTTCGGGGTAGGGAGTGCCTTCATGAGTATATCTACAACATTATCTTTTGTATTGACGTAGCGTATGGTGATTTCTTTTGAGGCGACGCATTCCCACAAGAAGTGATACTTTATATTGACATGTTTTACATGCCTGTGTAACATTGGGTCTTTGGACAGGTTGATAGCAGAATTGTTATCACAGAGCAGTGTTGTCACGTCACTTTGAGCATACCCTATTGCGGTCAAGAGGGATTGCAGCCAGATGCATTCCTGGGCAGCCTCAGATGCCACCATATACTCTGCTTCGCACAAGGAAGCTGCGACCATTCATTGTTTGCACATTGACCATGAGATGGCACCGGTGCCCAGACTCCAAGCATACCCCCACACTCCTCCTGGTGTCCAAGCAGTTGGCCCAGTTGGAATCAGTAAAGCCCAACAGTACAATCGGCTGGTTGCCCCCCAGGGACAGCCCCAGCATGCGAGTACCTTTGAGATAATGGAGCATCCATATTGCTGCATTCCAGTGTGTCTGTGTGTAGCAGTCCAGATACTGCAATTGCTGCTGCACAGCATATTGGATATCCGGTTGCGTGGACACTGCTAACCATAGCAGTCCTCCTACCAATCTCCTGTAGGGTATTTGGGATGTTTTCTCCAGCTCTCCAGGTGTCAACTTCAATCTGTCAGCATGTCTGAGCTTGGTCCCTGGGTCCATTGGTATCAACAGTGGGGCTGCGCTCATTTGACCAAGCTGTTTCACTAGCCTGTCAATCAAAACCGTTTGTGACAAATAGACCCGGTGAGCATCGCAATCCCAATTTACAGCAATACCAAGAATGTGTTTGGGCATATCCAAGTCTGCAATTGTCCATATGCTCGCCATGTCCCATTTAAAGTCCTTGTTTGCCTTCTTTGTGATAGCAATTGCAAGGAGATCATCGACGTTCACCCCTACAATGTCGCAGTATCATTTTTCTGATAGTACACGCAAGCTTCCGGAGGTGTAACACGAGGCTGCCGAAAATAGCAGATGTCGGGTCACACGAAGTTTAGAGTCTCGCGAATGAACTGATGTAAGTCCTAGATTGCGAAAACTGCTTACTCTAGTACATCACGACATATATATAGGTAAATCAGAGGTTATGTAAGAAGATGAGATAACGAATGTTACTGATAAGACTTCGGGTCACGAATTCCCTACAGGAGGCCAGTCATGTGAATCCCCATCTCTTCCATGTGGCCATTCAGAGACTCTGGTTCCAAATTCTGCCCGCTTGTTTCATACCATAAAGTCCTTTCATCAACTGACACACCCAACTCTCCTTCCCCTTCCTCTCGAACGCTTTCGGCTGTTCCATAAAGACCGTCTGCTCCTCTGGCAATACCCCATTCAAGAAATGCCGTCTTCAAGTCAATTTGGTTCGCATCCCAGCCCATCGATGCAGCGAGGTGTAGCAGGATTCTCCAGGATTCCGCACGCGCTGTCAGTGAGGTGGTACGCGTGTGATCGTTACCGTAGATTTGGTTAAATCCCTGGACTACATGGCGTGTCTTGAACCGAGTGATCTTCCCGCTCTCGTCGCGTTTGATTGAGAAAACCGGTCTGCCCTTCAGGATGCGGTGTCCCTTTGGGACATCTTCACGGCGTACCAACTTCCACACACCCATCTCCTTCAAAGAATCGAGCTCCTCCCGATACGAATCTTCCCATCTCGCTCTATCTGCTGAATTCTTCGCTTTGTCTCATGTTCTCGGGGTGTCTGGATCGGTTTCAGGGTCCAGGTCCTGTAGGTCCTCGATCGTGTCAAGCACTGACAGTATTTGATCAAGATTGAGGTCCTGCCCACGGTCTACACCGATGTCATTGTTCCCCACCTGCTGTGGTTCTTCCGCCGCTGCTCTCCTCCGCTCAGCTCTCTCTTCCCTTATACGCTCCGCCGCCTCCTTTGACTCTCTTACAGCCTTCTCAGTTCGTGTCTCTCCCCGATCTCCACCACTCGCTTTCTGTGTTGCAATCGTTGTCCTTGTTGATCAACGAATTTGAGGCTCTTGTGGAGGTTCGATTGCTGCTGCAGGTGGGTCGTCTTGTTGCGTCGCGGGTGGCACATCCAGGGGTTGATCCAGGTACAGGTGGAACTTCATCATCCTCTTCAGCGCATTGGTAGGGGTGGTTGCTTGGGAAATCTGAGTTGGGTTCGCCAACGTCTGGAGGCCGTTGGTCCTGCATTGTCATTTGGCTTGGGGTGTCATTGTGGCTTTCGATAGACTGAACGTGGTAGGAACTATAAACCTTTTCAGGGGCTCGATTATAGCATTGGTAGGCTTTGGAGTTGAAGTCCTATCCGATGAGCACGCAATCGATGGAACGTTCATACACTTTGGGGTTGTGCTTATTCTGTATCAAGACAAAGACTCGACATCCTATTTCCCAAATGTATGAGTAATCAGGCCTTCTTCCATACCACAACTCGTCCGGAGTGACGTCGCATACTGTTGATGTTTTGGTCTTCCCATGCAAGTGAGCTGCCGTCAGATAGAACTCATCCCGGAGGTATGTCGGACATTTTGCTGCTAACCTCATTGTACGGGCTTTCCCCATAAGTATTCGATGCATACGTTCCACGCGCCCAATGTGGGCTGACGTGTAGGGTGCACCAACCTCCAGTATAATCCCCTTTTCCTTGTACCACCTCTTGTGTTCCCCACCATTAAACTCTCCGTCACGACCTGTTCGCAGGATCTTCACACGTAGTCCTGTTTCATTTTCACGTGCAGTAATCCATGCCCTTAGTTCATCAAACCCATCGCCTTTTGTTTTGAGAAGAATCGACCGCAGTTTATTTGTGTAGTCATCGACTATATTCATGATGTAATTATTTCCTGTGCGAGACGTAACTGCTGACTGCCCTGCCAGGTCCACCCAGATCTTCTCCAGCTTCCTCGTGGCTCTATGCCCCTCCCCCCCCCCTCTCCTTCGGTGAGGTCTCTGTTGGTCTTTTTGGGCATTGTGGCGCCGACATCGTTAAAAGTGGTGACTACGCCATTCTGCTTTGCCATTTGCTCACAGACAGTAGTCGCACTGTGGATCTCGGCACGTGGAGTGCGCTTCCAAGTTCGAGGTAATTTCCTTCCCCAATGTACAGGCGGATTGTGCCAACACCTGTTGCTCATGTAAACAGTCTCAGATCTAAAGTTCTATTGGACCTTGAATTAATATATTCTCCCTATCGACGATGAATCAATTCCTTAACATGTTGTCCTACTATAGACCGATTTTATAACCACCGGCAAGATTCCTAATCCATATTGTCTTTCAGTTAAGACTGAATGATATCGCATTAAATTACCTCCAGTGGCCAGGTCATAGGCTGGCCGTCCAATTGATGCCAAAAATCCATTGATTATTCCCCCATGGGCTGTGATAGAAATGACTGAGGAAGTATGTTAAGTGTTTCCATGGAATGTCCCTGCAGAATCAGTGTCATCTTACAGGTCTCTTGATCCTTCTCAAATATGTGATCAAGAACAACTTTTGCCCGGCCAGCAATGTGCACTTTAGTTTCACGGGCGTCGGCATCCCACAACAGATCCTCTTCGGTAAAACCGGGTTCAAGTTGGAATCTAGGGAATGTTTTGGCGATATACGACGCTGTGCGTCGCTTGTCGCATGTATGAACTCCATTTTCTTCGCGGCAGTTCTGTGGAAGGTGAGTTGAAAAACAAGATACATTGGGCAAGCCAGAACACCTCGAGAACAATTGGACTTTCAGACTGTTCAGTCCATAATTTATCAAAGGTGAGCTCGCAAGTCTTCAACGCGCGTGTCATGGGACTGCAGTAGAATTTATCAGGGAGCGCAATGCCATGGGCAACTTCAACTGCCCAAGTGTTATGTGCGTCTATGGCTTGACCCTCACCAATCGCAGTAAGTTCAGGATCAGCTACCAGCCCTGTTGGTTCGGTTCCCATAGCAAACAGAAATAGACGAGACGTACGTCCCCATACAAGTTCTCCATCTCCATTGCGTTTTGACCAGTAACTGTGGGTGATCAGTTTGAAGAATACCTTCCTTGTGATTTGGACTTACTTATCCCATGCTTGAGTTCCATACTTAGACTCTGCTACGTTGTCTAGATCATTCCAAAGATATAGAACCGTCAACAAATGAAAAAAAAATCGAGAATGACGCATTTTACGAAATCCCTGCCCATGCCGTCCAAAGAAAAAAACCTTGAAGGAGGTATTCTCAGCGACAGACTTGTTGAGCTTATCAATCTCAGTGAAGAATTTGTTCCATCGATCTGCCGAGTCGTCTAGCAGTCCAAATCGTGCAGGTATCTACGTTGAATCAGATTTGAGGATGATGCAGGACATAAGAACGCACTTACAGCCTGGAGTCCGGAAGCTGTCGTACTGTCCTGCGAGAAGAAACCAGTCAAGGCCTATTGAGTAGAGGAGTAGCGAATTGACAAGGGATTTAGGCTCGATATCAGTCGTAAAAAAAAAAACCAACGGTGTATGTTCTCGTTTCAGTGAAGGTACCAGACTTTTCCGTAGGTGCACTGTCTGGCATTGATTTTTGAGATGATAATCTACCCCAAGGATGCGATGCTACCTGTCACGTGGCATAAGATCTAGAAGGATCGTAATGATCAAATGTCTGTCGATGTGGAAATGTTCCCATCCCTTCAAGCCTTGAAAACCTCGTCGTTTCTCTCTCTCCTACAACTCAACAGCATTGAGAATATCGGCTACCAGACCATTTTGCTCCGGTTTTCAACAGTTCTATTGCAGAATTATGAGTACCCAAACATATGACTAAGTCTGCTTAAATCACATCAGATCATTTCGTCATCAACTAGAACTTCCGGATTCTGGATTCTGACCTAAAGACATGCCTTGCACCTCAAAATATGGCCGAGGAGGCGCTCCGCCAGGAGTAGGCCCAAAGCCCAAGACTCTCGATGTCAAATCAAGTCTTTTCATGAGTGTCGCGGTTCCAGGAAATGGCCTGAATATTCTGAATCTATTCTTTTCAACAGGCACAAAGACACCAGATCTACTAGTAAAGAAAATGTACCCTCGAGCACACATATGTATGAAAGTGCATGATACTGAGAATGATTCTAATATGGGAATTTTTTTGAGATCCACCTATTATTCTCACCAATGACAAGTATTCATGTCTACAGTCCAAGTGGGATTCAATGCAAAGTGTAGGAGATAATGTGGTAGAGGGTGATGCCAATGTTAAAGAAAGTTTTTGAAATAATCTGGAAGACTTGTCAGATACAATATATCAAGCAGATTGTGAGGCAGAAGCCTATAGTGTCATTCAAGGAGTTCACATTGAATATCTTTTGGGTCTTGTGGATAATTCGAAGGGTGAGATAAAGCCCACAGGTCAAATTGATTGTTATAGGAAAGGTGCTTTCTGGATCCATCCAAGGATCCTGTATTTGTGCTCCATTTGACAAAGAGCAATGTTTTAGGATATTCTCCAACAGGGCTCTATCATCTTTTTACTTTTGTCTGGCTCCCTGCACTGCTACCAGGACAGCCAAAACATTTCTATTTGCACAAAATGTAAACACCATATTGTTTGCAATCTTCTACAATGCACCATTCCCTTCCAAGATCTTATTCAGATCTCAGGATGGAACAGCAATTCTGTTGCATGCAGGTTGTAAGGATGCTAACACCCTCATGACATGAAGAGAGACAAGATATGAGAAGTAAGGATGGAAATGTGCCATGGATCACATGACAAGGCACCCCAAATACTTGGAAGTCACCCTTGTTGCTCCTTAACTAATATATGGGCAACAGAGGTGAGACCAACACTAGATTATCAGCATGTAACTTGAATGCATACAAGCAACAAAGATACAGTCTTGTCTGATTGGTTTTCAAGGCTGCCCAATCCTTTCACTTTTTTTTTGACACTGACAACTGGTCAGGAAATTTCCAATCTGCCTTGCCACATTCCTTCAATGTCCATCTTACTCATCACTAAGCAGGAGGCATTAAGAAGAACAATAGTCCTCAACACTGCCATGCCACCAGCACCAAAAGCTTCTGAGATAGGCATCCTCACAAGTGTAGAGAGTCTAGGAGAAAATATTCAAACACCACCCATTCCCTCTCTCACCCAGACATCCAGCCTTGAGGAAGCCTTGTCTGATTCAGAAAACAACTTCTGCATGCTGCCCGCTCACCACCACTATCAGCACTTGCCAACCACCATCAATGCTGCCCAATGCCAATGATGTCACTGACCCTGCCTGCCAACAATTGCCCTCTTGCAGAGGTAAAAGTCACTAAGTTCAGGGACTGCCCAATGCTTATTCCAGGCTGGATGGATGTCAAAACCTTCCAAGACTGATCTAACACATGCCATTATTACCTCAAACATTCGCAGAAGAGATATGGAGAGATTGTGAAATATGTTGCCAACAGGATGCTCAAGCCCTGCTCTGTGCAATGGTATAAGGCAAATCAAACACACATCAATGCCCTCCTCCTAGATGACTATCTCACAAGATTTTACAAATACACCCATCCCCATAAGTGAGAATATGGGGTACAAAACACACTACTCTCTTCCAAGCAAGAAAACAAAACCTTCTGTCATGACCTACCTGTTCCCAGACCACCACCCCTTAGACCAACCTCTGGACTTTGCTCCAGCCAAGCCCAACAAGCCCCAGGTCATGACCTACTTGTTCCCAGACCACCACCCCTTAGACCAACCTCTGGACTTTGCTCCAGCCAAGCCCAACAAGCCCCAGAGCACACCCCCCTCTCTCTTGGACCCCTATGACCCCCCCTACCCCTGAAGCCTGCTCTAGCAAACCCCAATGCTTCTCTGGAGATCCCCAATGCTTTTCCCAGTAGGCTCCATGACATCCCCAACCTTCTCTGAGTGTTCAGGTAACTCTGACACTTCCTCTGCATGAATCATGGGTACATGTCAAACACTGCTGACACCTGCCTGCTAGTCTTGGGATGCCCCTCACACCCAGATGGTCATAACCAAGACCTGCCAAGCCTGCTAGCCCCAACCTTAGACCTGTGGTACCAGAGAAAGTTCCCCCCCCCCCACCAGCATCTAAGCCCTAGAGTAATATCAGTTACAGTAGTCTTGATATTACTTACTTACAACTATGCCCCATTTTGTCTCATTTCCTGGTTACATCTCTAGTCTCTGTCTCATTGTTCCAGTTCCATCTTGTACCAGTTTCAATGTTATCTGCTTCCTTTCTTGTCTTGTCTCATTTCCTCTAAGTCTCTCATCTTGTCTCTTTCTAAGTCTCTCATCTCATCTCACCTCATCTCAACTCTTCCCCTTTATGTTATCACTATCCTTTTCATCTCTGGCCTCCATCTCCATCTCCATTGTTCCTGAATTCTTTCCCACAATTCTGCCCACCTGCTCAGATCTAGCTCTGAATTACCACAAGACAACCCCAGTTTCTTGATAGCCTTCTCTGGAGCTCTGTACCATGCTTGCTCTCACTTGCCTATTACTTGGGTTTCCCCATATACTTTGCCAGAGTTCTCCAGACTTGCCCAGACCACTTTTCCCACTCTGTAACCTCTTTCCCAACCCTGTAACCTCAGTTCCCCCTGTCCAGAACTCACTGGAGCATAGGATTACATGTGTAGACATCATGTCCACCTAGTAAGGACTTGCCCAGTGTAGCTGAGCCCCTGTGGTCAGCAGAACCTGACACCTTCATGTGTAAGGGTGACCTCTGGAGGCTGTGGCTCAGTCACAGCTGGCAGAGGGAGATCCAAAGTATATTCTGTTGGGAGACATTCCACTAAGCCACATGGCTTAGTGGAATGTCTCCTAACATAAAGTGACCTGACTGACCCTGATGGTAGTGGATTGACCCTCAATAATGGCAATATTTTGGCATGAAGCCTTGAAGGCCAAATTTGATATGGCTTGGGAGAAACATCATGAGTGTGTGATTACTAACCCTGGCAATTCCAGGACAGAGGGAGGCATCCACTGATTGGATGGGTTGGGTTTACTTTATGTGGAGAGACATTCCATTGAGCTGTGCAGCTTAGTGGAATGTATCTCAACATATGCAGTGTCTGTGAGAAGTTCTAGGGGTCTAGCTACTCATTTGGCAGAGAAATATACAAAGAGAACAAGTCTAAGGATTCCCAATGCCAGTGTTCAGAAAATTTACTCTAAAGCTTCTAGGAAAAACACTCAACAACAACTAAGTCCAGAGTCTGATCCAAAAATAGAAGTTCATTGTAACTGGCCTCAATCTCCAACCTTGTGAATTGTAATCACTCCAAAACAGCAATGCTAGATAGTACTGGGTTGAAAGTACTTGTCACCAAAAGGTGGAAGGACAGGGATGTGAAATAAGCTTGGAAGCAAAGAAATGAGAATGGGGTCTGGCCTGGACAGTCCCCTGACATCATAGACTGGGAGATCAAGCCACCAAATCTCAATGTCCTCCCTTGCAAACACTAGGTCAGCTTGTTCCCTCTCAGATTCAGCACTCCAGGCTCTGCTGGAAGCAAATATGAGTCCAGACTTTTGTGCAAAGTTTGACAGCACCAGTTTGATTGCTGCTACTGTTGTAGAAATGAGTATGCAGGGTGACAGAGCTGGACAAAGACCTTTGCAAAGAAAATGCATGCACCCAACACCTCATTGATGCCAACAATGCTGGACACACAGCAGAGAGACAGAAAAACTGACTGCTTGCAAAACAACTTGCAGAACCATTCACACAGACACCAATAACTGCAGGAACCATTGTGAGCACACTCTGCCTTCTGAGGCTAACAGACAACAAGAAGAAGGTCTTGAAGGAACACAGAGGATGCACATGGTGCCAAGTACTTTATTGCAGACACAGTGATAACCCCTGTGGGTACCCAATGAAGGTCAACAATATTTGGCCTGATCCATGGATGTACAAGACAATGTGGAAGGGCAACCTCTGGAGGCTGTGGCTAAGTCACACAACTGGCAGAGGGAAATCCAAAGTCTATTCAGTACTGTACAAGGGTCTATGGACATAACTACTCACTTGGCAGAGGGAGATCCAAAGAGAACAAGTCTAAGGAGCTCCCTGGCCAGGTGTGACACTTCAGAAAAACTTCTAACCCTGACCCAAAGGTGCAAACTCTGAAAATTGCCATAACTCCAGAGATTGTACTGAAAATGGAAATCCATTGCAAATGGCCTCACTCTCTGGACTCATAGCACATGACCACATGTAAATATAACCACAGATAGCCCTGGTTAAAAGTATTTGTCATCAGAAGATGGGAGGACAAAGATGAAAGGCAGGCTTGGAACAAAGGAACCAAACCAGAGGGTCCAGTATGAACAGTCCCCTGACATTACTCCCCCTTTAGCATGTGGCATCTTGATGTACTGGGTAGAAAAAGTTGTAGACTGCCTGATCAATTGCTGAGATAGGGTAGATGCCTCAAATTGCCTTTGGTGCATTGGGGTGGCTGCAGTAAAAGTCCCAAACCAACACTGGTGCATGTACACTGGCCTATGGTTTCCAAGAGATGTTCTCAATGCCATACCTCTTCCACTTCACCTTGAACTGTAGCTTTTTCCAGAACATCCTGCTATCCAGAATTTCCTCCACCTCATACTCCTCCTCATCATTCACTAGGATTGGTGGTGGTGGTGCATTAGGATGACAGCCAGGGATAGGGTCATCTGGAGTTAGGAACAACTTGACTACATTGAAGACTGGATACAGTTGACACAGGCCTGCAGAAAACTTGAGCCAGTATGCCAATGGCCCCACCTTCTTTTCCACCATAAAGGGTCTAAGATGGCAATGTGACAGCTTCTGTGATGGTCTTGTTGTCTTTATGTTAGAACTGTCCAGATACACATGGTCTCCAG
>JAGGAV010000425.1:0-13459 GCA_017657295.1 Termitomyces sp. DKA64
CCTCCCAACTCGGGGCTCATCGCAATTAGTCGTGATATCATGGCACACTGACGCTGTTTTTTACACCATCAACACATACAAAGGAAGCGGGACATTTTATACTGAGCGCCACACCGCGATCACAATCAACGCAGGTACGGACCCTGTACGATTATGTCATTGCTCAGGGTCCGTTTGTGTACACTATGTACGCCTATGTACGCCATTCTATTGTAATACAGCGTTATGACAACTGGAATCCGCCGTCCAAGTCTACGTCTGTTTCCCTTTTTGAATTTCGCTACTTGGTGAATGATGAATCTCATTGACTTTGGGAGAGGTTGGTTGTGCAAGTTTTCGGACGGGGCAAGCGGGATTAAGTTGAGAAGTGACGTGACGCGGCATAATCGGGGTTTGCCGGAGCAGTTTGGACCTATTCAACGATGACTACATCCGACACCTTTGACGCGGGGTTGTGGTTCAGATATATGGGTGTACTTTGGACTCGGCTTTTCAAGTCTTTAGGGAACGTGAAGTTTTCGTGTATCTTTCGACTAGGTCGATGTCACTCCAACCATGCCTTAAGATCGCGTGAATAAGTCTTCGTATCTTTCCCTCTCTTTTTTCTTCAGTCGATCACAATTGGATTGGATGTTCCCGATAGGACGATCCCCCGATAAATAGCTCCTAAGAGCACAGCGTTTCAATTTGCCGGAATACCAGATAATCAGCTACTTGAGCTATCGGAACATAGTTTAATCTCATACTCCTTGCTCTGTCTGTGGAGTGTAAGTAGATTTGGGTAAACAAATGCGTGGATGAGAGTTTTTCAATTTAATTGAAGCATTCGATGTTGATTGGGGAGAGAACGGTAGTTTTGGGTAATTCATGCAGTGCAGCTTGAAATGGCCCTGCATTTTACGTTTCCTGATGTCTGCCAATCTTGTCTTGGGTTATCTTTGCGTTGTTGTGCTGGCGACGTGACGGACAAAGGGTAATCTACCAAGGAAAGGGTCAAGCCTGAATAGAGTGATTTGCTCTTGGGAGCAATTGTGGCGCTTCAAAGTGGCGAGTTGGGTTGCAAGGCCGCTGGGGAAGTTATCTAGTCTGGTTTTGATTTTAGTTACAGATGTACCACCGAGGAGTGGCGTAGCTGAAAAGTTCAGAGGTCATAGCAGTTCAGGGCTCTATTGCATGGCAACTTTGGGGTAGTTATTTCTAGTGATCCTAATGACAAAGGTCTGTTCGTTGGGATAGTTCTTGAAGAAAGAAAGTGTATGAAAATGTGTGGAAGGAATGATGTCCTAGGCATCCCCGGATTTTGGGTAATTATTGATTATTGATCGATTGATCGATTGAGCGCATGTCAGAAGTAGATCCAGCAGGATTAGGATTCAGGTAGATTGAATGCGTGAGTGTTCATGGGATTCAAAATCTATGTCGTTGGAAGAGAGCCGCGGTCGTAGCTGTTGTAGTATCTCGTGAAGAGGCTTTCGGAAGAAAGCTTGTCTTCTCGTGGCTACAGAGATGAAACTGATAGTACATCAATGTCATGTGTGACCAAAGGAAGTCTGTAGTAGCATTGATTGGTATCGCTCCATGATGAGATCAGCCACCAACCCATGTGGCGTACCTCCCCACCTGGAGATGATTAAAATGGCCGTATTTATATGTGCACAAATGCACTTCTCAACTCATTTCACTCACCTCACAGGTCCAGAAAAAAATTCCATAGATACATATAGTGTATATGTTTAAGAGTTCTCTATACTCTGTTGAGGAAACGATTGAGATGCCAAAATTCGAAAAGCACAAAAATGCGGAATCAGAGTTAGTCTTGTTACCTACCAGAGCTTGGTGAAATGAATTAGGACGGGCTATGCAGTTTCTAACTGTACTAAAACTTTGTATACATCAAGGATAACTTTCCGTTGATTTTCCGAAGCATACTGAGGAGTGGAAAGCTTGGAGAAGTGAATGTCTTTCTGTTCAGTGGAAGAGAGCGTGACAATTTAGGGGCTGTTCAATCTCCGCACGCGGCGAAGCCGGCATATAGGGACACGAATATATCTAACTTCGGCGTGGGTTTTCGGCGTGAGCGGAGCCGGAAATCAGGGTGTGACCCGGCGTGACGAATTCTACATTTGGGCACCTCTTGCTTGGTCATGGGCCGACACATGTCATGTGCTGAGAATTCTCTAAATAAAAATACAAGCTACTAGCGAGGAAGCTTATTAAGATTGTCTGAAAGTTTCAAGGCAACTGTGCAGAGGACAGAGTTACTAAAAAAAATTGGCTAGGATTTCGGGCATATGACAGTAATCCTGAATGCTCTTGAACAAGGAAAGACGCGGCTTGGGCTTAGGCACTGCCGGCAGGTGTGAAGTAATATACTCCTGCATTATCACAACTTCCCAGGCTCAAAGTGTCCCCGGCACTGGTTCCTATGACGCACTGCCCGGTGGCTGGGTGTTTGATGGTGCAATGGCTCTCTCGAACCTCACTGCATTCATCACAGGCGATGCTAAACTGCTAGGTGCTGGAAATGTCAACGGATGAGTCCGCGACGTGAACAACGACTGAGAATGAGTTGGAGCTTACGGAATGGATAAGAGCCCGGCAAATCCAAAGGAAAGGTTGCCGTCAGTGCCGGCGGTGAGTGCGACCGGGATTTGGGTGCGGTTGGTAGGTCTATGGTAACGTTAATCAGAAGTCCGGTATGAATGATGAGCGTAATGAGAGAAAGCTGCTATAGGTTAATCGAATAAGAACCATGAATGAACATGTTTCTTCCGATTGTGGAAATCGTCCAGAAATCGTTGAGGATGGTCAGTGAAAGTAAGCTCACATGATGCCATAAAGCCCGTTGGCCTGGGTCAAAACGGAGAATTCGCCTTGAGTAAACGCATCACGCGCGGAACGCGTCTGCAGCGCGATGTGTGCGCCGGGAGTGTGTGACTGGGGAATCCACTCGTAGACAACGTCGGTCATAGGAGGGAGCGCGTATATGGATTGATCGGCCGTGAAACTTGGACTACAGGTCCTGGCGACAAGTGCGGGTGAAGCAGAGATAGAGGAGGCAAAGAGGGAAGTAAGAGCAACAATCCAGATTTTCAACATAGTGTTCACTGAGAAACTGGCTATGCGGTTACCACACAGTAAAGCCTGAGTACCAAGACCGACTTTTTATACTGGAGTAGATCGGCGAGCTCCCGAAAACAGTATCCTTTAGGAGATGTCGCTAATGCTCTCCTATTAGTTGATTCCGAGTATGTCGCGAATGACATACCCACTTTTTGAGATGAATTACGAGAGCAAACTCTTTTAAGATCGTGAGGCTACCGTTCAACAGTCTTGGCAATATTGATGAAGATAACGCGGACGTACCGGATCTTGGACTGTCCTAGGACAACCAACTGCCCTCTGGTCAGGATCAAGCTCCTTCACCAGCGAGACGCGGGGACATAATACTTATGCATAGTGTTTTCAAGTTCAGCCCTCCGATGTGAGAATAGCTACTTTGGGCGTTGTTGCGATGATTATTAATCTGGTCAGGGAAGAGATGAACATATGACAGCTTTACATACGCAACGTGAATGCATCAATCATTTCTCAAGGAACCAGGGTAAGTATTACGGTATTATTTCAGTTATGTCTGGGCAAAAGTCCGTCAAGTACTCATGACCACTCACGGCGGAATTATTCAATGAAGGCATTCACCCAGCGACTTCTCCGGATAAACTTGGATATTGTTCAGAAGATCTTTTCTTACGTAACATGCGCCAGATCAAGTTGACATCGAGGTCACCAAAGGGCTCGGAATACAAACCATTCTCAGTGACGCACGGTTTACGAAAAGATATATTTCGCCGTGACCCGATGGCAAAGGCAGCTGTGAAAGTCCACTCGACTCAATGTTTATGATATCCCTGGAAGTCAAAAACTCCGAGATGCGGCTGTGCCAAAATTACCAATGACTATGCAGAAATGGCCATTGAAAGCCCAAAGCATGCTCTTCTGGAATGCACTGAGAATGAGAATGTGACTGAAATGAGATATGACTTCATGGGCAGAATGTATGCAGACATACCAAACTCGCCACGCCGCCCAGCAGTGGACTCAACAGAGCTCCTGAAGTGCATGCCACGTGAGCGTAAAACTATTCGGCTGCCGGCAGGGTTTGCCCATGATATACTCGCCCTGTTTAATACAATTCCGCTTTACTATCCACAGCACGGTGACATGCTAATAGAAGTGACACACCCGTAATGGAGTAGATAACTCGCTCCATGCATATGGTCACAACACGCAGTGGCCGACCTTTTGATAATGGGCCCCGCACTGCCTGAGATGGCTATGCAACGATGTAGGTAGTTATAGCGTAGCCTGGCTGCATTTAATTATCTTGCACCCGGATTTATCTCAGAAATCCGACTGGACCATGCCGGAAATATACTGCTACTAACTACTCCATGAAAAGGGTTGGTCGACAAGGTGTGCGGGAAAGAAGGGGAACCAGCTCGGTCCGGGCTTATCATTGAACCCGTAGAAACTTGGATAACTCGTTCTCCTGAAAATTATCGATGCAAAAGTTGCGCAGCTGCATGTCCGGATAACGAATGTGGGTGAGTAGAATCAGACAATGATTATTCGAGAATGATCTTCATCGGGAACGAAGCACATGGGCGCAAATAGGACACATTATGCGGATACCAAGTCACAGCGAAGATGTGAGGATAACAAGTGTGCAAAAGAGTTTCCTGCAGTGAATCTTCCTGCAGTAAACCATCCAAAATGATGCGAAGCGGGGAGCTCGGAGACTTGTGGAAGTATGGACGGATGAACCGCAGAGCGTCGGGCCGGATTTTTCCGGACTTACCCTATGTACGTACCGAGTTCGACTCTGGACATTGACGCAGATGTATTTCCTCCATTCCAACCTCCAGATCATCAAGTGAGTCTGTTGTCTCTTGCGCATGTATACAAGCGAATTTGATTTTTTTCCCTTCAGGGGTGGCGCTACGTTGCGTACCTCGTTGACTGGATAGTCTCTTTAACCCAGGACTCTGGGATAGAATCTACTTTGAGGCAGTTTATCCATCGGTTCGTCTAGCGCCTCATTATCTCCCAATTTTCCAGTTTTCTCATTGCTCTCTGCCGATTCTTGAAACTGGTACAGGAGACTTACCTATCTATCTGAATTGCCGACTCTTTTGGAGCGACGGAACGAGACGACGCGTCGTATTCTGCGTATGCTCACGGATCCGTCCCATTTTTTACCACCTATCAGAGACCAGACAGCCATCTACTGGATTAATGCCTTGGGGCATGAACGTGTATCTGAGAATTCCTCATCGGCCGCAATAGACAAAGACCAGGTTCGTTTCATGTCCTTTGGGAAGATATAATTCTAACGATCTTGGGTAGGAATTGCTGGACCTGTGTCGACAGTTTGGAGAGATGGGCATCCGGGGCTAGCTGGATAATTTGAGCACCCGGTAAGTTGTACTCCGAGTATGAGTTGTGTGGTTGGGAGAAGGTTTGCGAAACGTGTGGTTGGGAGAAGGTTTGCGAATCTGGCTTGTGCAATATACTGTCTTCCCCGATCGCACAAATCTTGGATATGAAGGAATGACAAGGTCTGAACGAAACAGGAATTGAAAAGAGTTCACGAGCAAGGTTATAGGTAGACGGTACATTGTACATGGTCATAAGTAGAATAAAGTGCAACGGAAAGAAATTTATACAACATCTCACTCACTGTTCTCGATGCATTTACTTCTACAGCGAAGGTTTGGCAGCAAGTGATAGGGTTTCTTTTTCAGGCCTTTTGTCTGCGATGAGGAACTCGCCAGCGCGCGCCGTGCCTTCCTTCGAATCCTTGGTTAGCGCGCTGAACGCCTTGAACTTATGGTGCTTTGAGTCTCCTATAAGCTGAAAACCGATGCTCTCCGTGGTAGAGACGAAGGCACCTTCCTGGGCTAGGCGTTGTAGCACAATGGGTACCTCCCACGAGTTACAGGAAGCGAGGCAGTCGGCCATCACATATATAGTATATGGGTTTGCGCGGAAGGTGGGATGGAGGAGTGATAGTGCTGTTTGAAGAACACAGATGTGGGCCTGGGGTCGATGCTAGTTCTCGGAAATGTGTGATGGTGCAATGTGTATATGTACCTCGATTCCAAAGAGGACTACATTCTGGATGTGTGGCCGGGCTGAAAGTATGTTTTCAACTTCGGTAGTGATCATGGAAAATCTAGTTTTGTCGAAAGTCCCAAGGTGGAGGTTACCCAAGGGATGGAAGTCGATTGCAGGATCAAGGGGTCCCAAGGCTACGAAGCCATGAGGTATTTATTGAAAGGTAGAGCAGATGATAACAGAGAACGCACCCCGAGCAGCCTGGGTGCAGCTCACAACCTCACATCCAATTATCTAGGAAAAGGTTGTCGGCATAAACGGTGTTCGACTAATTGATGACTGTACATTTGCGAGTTTGAGGAGTTTGTTAGCGGAAAAGATGAGATGATCCCAGCCTGCGATCGAAGGTCCTGTAAATCCAGAAGTTGCAGTCAGCAATCTTGGGGCGTAGAGCGAGAGACCTACGGAATGCAGATTGAATGTCGCACAAGAAAAAGACCGTGTTCGCGGGCGTCAAGAGTGGCATGGTCACGGAAGAGGTAAAGTTTCTATTCTTATGCTCATTTAGGCAACATTTTGTGTGGGTGTCACAGAACAGGTGCATCAGGTAAATCATGTGGATAAGATTGTCCATTATACAACAAGGCCTTCGAGACTATAATTTGGAGTAACACGATGCAAATTCAATCAAGCTCTTTTTCAGAAGCAATGCTTGGCCAGCTCTTGCTGTCGCCTCTTCAAGATTGACCACAGGATACTTATAGGTGTCAGGTGTGCCAACGAGCTGGGAATCTACAAAGTCGTTAGAAGGACATAAATCTACCTCTGGTATCTTGTCTGTCAATATTTGTTCACTTGACCAGGTGTTCAAATCAACATCTGGGGTCAAACCGAGCCGAGCAAGCAAAGCAGAAAGCTATGTAAATCTGGTTAGCCGCGCTTCAGATGCTGGGACCAATCAAGCACTCTAGGAAGACGGGTAGGGAATGTGTTGAATTGGTGTTGGATTTGGTCAGAATCTTAGAGACCAGTTTGAAGGTCGCGACGGAAGAGTCGAAGGAGCGCCGGAATGCAGCAGGGTTTGAAGAACATGTTACCGATGATACTATTATGATATCTACCTCTGCTCCACAATACTTATAGCTAAGGTCGAACTACAGGAATACACCACAAGCCCAGGTATGAATCCTGAGGAGTTGGAAGAGGCATGTGGATATGCGGAGATCTGGACCAGCATAACCAGAGTCTGGTGGCAGATGGGTGATCAATTGTGGAGGTACATAGATAAAAAGAGCACGTGCTGTTGGTTTCTCTGCTCCCCGCCATCACCAGCTCGCCGGTCGTCTTCTCCAGTGGCCAGCCCAGTTCCTTTTGCTCTGTGACTTCTTTACTTGCCGCTCTTTGGCACTTCCCTTCTTTTCACTTTCACTCCCACTAGGAATACCCTTTCGTTTAAATATCACAAAAGTCACATCATGGAACACGGGACTGTCGTCGAAAACTTACGAGATGAACTTGCTGCTAAGAATAGGGTATGCCAACAATCACTGTTCCTTATTTTCAATCCTGACCGTATTGCATCTAGTTCGAGTCATTCAAACTCGGTAAAGGCCTTCCCGCCAGTGTCGCTCAGAAGCACTCGCACGCCCGTTCTCATTCCCGCAACAATCCTTCTGTTTCTTCATTGTCTTTTTCCAGTTCCACTAAGTCTATGAGTGTCGCAGACATGTCTAATCCCGTCTCTCTTACTCCGCCCTCCAAGCGCAATTCGCATCATAGGCGTCGTTCTTCGGTGTCAACTCGGATCGAGTCCGCGGAGATGATGGGCGTGTCAATCCCTGACCTTCCACCATCTACGTCTGAGGATAACATCAACTTGGGAGAAAAGGATTCTATCCGTCGTCGTGCTCTCTGGGCTCTCGAGGGGAAACCGGATGTGGCATTCTCAAAGGTTGAGATCCCTGAGCTGTCGACGCCCGTCATAGAGAAGATGATGTTTGATTTGGGTCAGTGATTCAAGTACCTCTGCAATGGACAAAAGTCCCTCATTCCACACTCCCGCCTATAGCATCCAAGCCATCTCAGACTCAGAACACCGGGCCCAGTTACGGAGCGAGCATCAATACACTGATGGCAAATAAGCGGGATTCCTTCAAACTCCTTGGACCATCTTCCTCCTCCAAGGATCAATTACACACTTTGGTTGAAGAGGAAGAAGAAGAAGAAGAGGCCGCAACTGTGCACCATGAAGCAGAACCGAATTCTCAGACGACAGTGGCCCTTAAAACTCCAGATATCCCTGGAGTCGAGGTTACGACGGCTATGCCGGCCCGTTCCCGTCCTGCAAATCTGAGCCTTCGGCCACTTTCGTTGACCCCTGAGAATTTTGTCAGCTTGACCACGGAACACTCTACCCCTTCCGTTACGTCCGTCCCTCGCGTTGGGCTCAAAGCTCTTGCCCTTGTTCCTTCTGGCGATGATTCTACCAGCGTTGTGAAGGACCGCTCGTCTGCTTCTCCGACGCCATCACCTCATCGCCCTTCCTTGACCCTCAAATTGGCGTTGGATAACGTATCTTCTGCATCCGCACAGGTGGAAAGAATGAACCGTTGCAGCAGTATCTCTTACAAGTCCTCTCCTCATAACGAAGGGGTCATGACCAACCACGGACTGCCTACCCCAGACACCGCGACTCATCCTAGCTTCGATCGTCGTTACTCTATCTTCGATGCACTTCGCCGCAGGAGCAGCAGCTCAAGTAGCACCCCTAGCACCGATGAGGATCCATTTCTTAATCGACCAACTCAATCAAGACCTTTAAGTGCAAGTGAGCAGCACTTCTTGTTCAAATCGCACAACGCGCTCCTTGCGCGGATTCAAGATCTGGAACGTGCTCTGTCCATGAGGAGAATGTCTTCTGGTGGTGTCTCTAACGCCGGTGGCTCGCGGCCTGGCTCAGTTGTCTCGGAATTCTCTACAAGTGACTTGGGAAGCAACGGAGAGCCTAGTGATGAGATGCTCAGACTTGTTGCAGACTTGAAGGCCGAAAGGGACGAACTCAAGCGGGATGTCGAGGGATGGAGGACCCGTGTTGCTGACATGGAGAAGCAGCAAAATATCTTGGCTGCGAGAGTGGAAAGCGAGAGGCGAGATGCATGGGTCGCACGTTCCATGTCGGGTTTGCTGGAGCAGGAGAAGGTGACGTTCGAACGCAAACTTGCAGGTGTTCAGAAGCATGTACTTGCATTGGAGGCAGACAAGGAAGCCCTTGAGTTGGAGAATGCCGAAGCTAAAAAGCGTATTGCCTCTCTTGAGGCGGAATTGGAGGATAGAAAGTTTACCTCTGCCCTATCCGACCAGGAGATTCTTGAGGCACATCCACGTCCGGTCGGTTTCATCGCAAAGCACTTCACTTCTGTGGACTCGGATGTCACCGAGGTTGAGGATTCTCTTCAGGATATCAATCCTAAATTTAACTTCTCCCTGAAGTCCGTCAGTGAGGGTGAAGAAGAGGTCCTGTCAGAAGGGGACAATGGTTTAGTTGGTTATGAGGATGAGGAGGAATCAGACGTCACTCTCCAATCGTCGTCATCATTCGGTTCTGAGGGTGATTTGCCCCGTTCTGTCGTCCACCTTCAGGATATTCCCGCCTCTGTCACTTCTGGCTCAAATTCACCTTCCTCTGACCACGCTCCGCTTCCTGCGCACGCTAAGTGTGCTTCGCTCTCCAAGACTTGGACTTTCCCTATGAGTGCCAACCCTGGAAAGCAAGTGACACAAGTAGATACTGAGGTGGATCATTTCTTTGGATGCCTTGAGGATACCGATGGCCACGAGGACAATGACTCTGTTCCGAATTCACCGTCTGCTTATTCGTACGAGAAAAGCAAGAGCTTGTTTGCCAGTGGTTTCAAGTATAACACCAGTGATGAGGAATCACCGTTCTTCTTCCCTGTCTATGATGGCGAGGAAGTCGAATTACCCAAGACCCTCGAAGTCGTTCGTGAAGAAGAGGAAGAAGGGGAAGAAGTGAAGGTTCAGGCTGATGAATGTATGTTTGGAGAAGCGGGTGGCATTCAGATCACCTTTACGCCGCCTGAGGCTGATGAGGACGAGGGTATCGACTTGCAACGCTCTCCTTCACCCTCCCCTGTCAGGCCTTCAATTCCTACCATTCAATTTTTCGATTTCGACGAAGAAGAGGCGCATGTGCCTTTCAATTTTGGCAGACCAATCTCTTCTGTCCAAAAGGACCTGATTGATGATGATGTTTCCTCTTCCCCATCGGCCCTAAAACTTTCCCGCGTGCAACCAGTTGCGGAACATCCCATTCATGAATCTGATTCTCCGCGGGTACCCTCAATGATTACTCCCCCTCCCTCCCTTCCGCGTCCAACATCTCCGCAACCGTCATTTTATCCTTCTTCCATTCCCCGTATCAAAGTCGTCAAACCTTTCTCTTTCACTGTTTCCCCCACTTCCACGCCTCCCCGGCCAGTACAATCTCGAGCTGTGTCTAACCATATCGATGCATCCAATGCGTATGTCACCCCTCCCAGCAGACGGAGAGGCAATATGCCCTCCTTCATACCCCAGGCTATCTCCTCCCCGTCCCCTCTGCGAAGTGGGGCGAAGCCTAAAGCCACCACGGCCCCCGGCTCGACGTTCATCAAGCAACCACAACGTAGGCCGCTGATGTCGGCGAACGGCAACACCAAGGGTCAAAAGGCTCCAGGAGTTTTACATGGTTCGACATTTGCCCCTCAACTTTCTGCCATGCGTACGTATACTAATCTCTTTTCTGCTCTTTAGTGAACGATATCATGAACACGCCTTTTTCTCTCAGGTCCCCCGAGCTTCACGGTTCGGCCGCCGCCCCTAACACGCACTCGGAAATGAAAAGCGTCGACTTGGCATCGGACCACCTCGTCATCAATACTACCAACATATCCGCATCCACTACAACTACTACCCCTTCGCAATCATACCCTTACAGCTGTTCTTCCCCGGAGACTGTAGCGCCTTCAATAGGAGCGCCGTTGTCGCTATCTTCATTTTCATCGATCATGTCATCTCCACTCTCATCTCGTATTTCATTTTCATCGTTCACGAACTTTATTCCCCTTTCTTGGTCGCAGCGCAACACTGCGCTTGAGGCGTCAGCTGACGTCGTTGAAGATACACAGAAGGTTTGCGCCTCGCGAGGAGTTGCCCGTGATCAATTTAATCCTTCGAAGCGAGGTTTTGTATCAAAAGAGAAGCAATTAGAGAAGTTGCGGTGCCGTTTGGAGCGAGAAAATACTGCGAAAGCGAAATCATCTATCACCGTTTGGTGCAAGAAATGCGACGAAGATGACGACGTCCTCCTGTAACGGCCAGGTCAGTTCACCGTTTATTCATTGTCGAACAATATGTATATGCTCAGTCAGTTGTGCATGTTAGATTTATTTGTATTCGCACGCGAGGCTCTCGATGGTATTGTCCTCTTTCCCCCCTTTTTCACTCGACACCGTTCGCAACCTGTGTTTACTTTTGTTTTATTCACGACCCACACTCATTATGCTGTACGCTTACTGTTTACGTTCACTGTCACCCTTGGAGTACGCAGAACTCTTTGCTCCCCCTACTACACCTGTCATTTCATTGACTTGTTCCCTCGTATTTCTGAAGATTTTGTGTAAATTTTACAGTCTATCTTTATGTGGGAAGCTTGAAGTTATCCCAGTCCTATGTATATGTGCATGACTTTGAAGTAACAGTGTCTCACTCGAATATTCCCTTTTTACAAGTGGGATACATAATCTGAACGTTCCCAAATTGACAACGAGGCGGTTTAATATTTAGGTCGATATGCTTATTCTGAGGGGGGCTTGGTGATGATTTCCTTTGTCAGTGGCCACTGACTCCCCCAAGTGATGAAATCACTAACGTTGCAGTGTAGGGAGGCCTCAGGCAATCGGTCAGAGACTGTGACATGCCGGGTTGGGCTAGAGTAATGCTAATAAGATGACCTTCAGACTTCGTCAATTGCTGTCTAGGTGAGCATCCTCCTATAATGCAAAATAACTAGTATTTGACACTTGACGGCACCTTACGCACTACTTCTGTTTCACAATCGTTACTTCGTCCCTCAATTTCTAATACATACCTATGAGCCCTCATGAAAAACATCCTACAATTCAATCGCCAGCCTCCCAACTTCATAAATCAGAAGGGGCCCCGCCTACTGGATTGACTGGGGGATCAGCCTAGATCATCTGGGAGGAACACCCGAGCCTGGCAGAACATCTAGGGATGTTACACCACTTATTATACAATCTGAACGAGAACTGCAAATCCTTGACAAACTTTTTTTTTAGTTCATCTATTGTGTCTGGCGCGCGGAGTGCTACAGCTGCACTTAGTACGTTACCCATCAACACTTCTTACCAATGCTCTTCTACCCCTCTGCTTTGCTGGCAATGTGGAAAGGCAGGCCATCTTGCTTGTTACTGCCCCCATGGGATGGAAGTCTGCTACCTCTCTCCAGCAGAGCAGAAGGAATTATTGGTCCAACTCCTGGCTGCTAAGGATGCCTCTAGAGCTCCTTCTCCTGACACTTCTGCAGTAGGACCTCTTGGTGAGGAATAGGGAGATGCTAGTGCCCCTCCCTCGGAGTCAGAAGAGGATTTTTAGGAAAGCAATGGATGAACTGTATGCCTCCATTGCTTAGTGCTAACTGTTTTGCTGTCCTGTCCATAGAATTTAATACAACCCCCCTTGTACCTGATTCTGTGACTGAAACTGTAAGCACTATAAGAGTGACTTCTGGAGGCTGTGGCTAAGTCACACAACTGGCAGAGGGGATCCAAAGTCTATTCAGTACTATACAAGAGTCTATGGATGTAACTACTCACCTGGCAGATGGAGATCCAAAGAGAACAAGTCTAAGGAGCTCCCTGGCCAGGTGTGATGCTTCAGGAAAACTTCTAACCCTAACCCCAAGGTGCAAACTCCGGAAATTGCCATAACTCCGGATATTGTACCAAAAATGGAAATCCATTGTAAATGGCCTCAATCTCTGGACTCACTGCATGTGACCACATAAAAATATGACTAAAAGGTAGCCATGAGTTGAAAGTATTTGTCACCAGAAGATGGGAGGATGACAATGAAAGGCAGGCTTGGAACAGAGGAAACAAACCAGAGGGTCTGGTATGAACAGTCCCCTGACATCACCCCCCCTCTAGTGTGCAGCATCTTGACATACTGGGTAGAAAAAGTTGTGGACTGCCTGATCAATTGCTGAGATAGGGTAGATGCCTTGAATTGCCTTTGGTGCATTGGGGTGCCTGCAGTAAAA
>JAGGAV010000426.1:0-13447 GCA_017657295.1 Termitomyces sp. DKA64
GGCAGTTAGGCAAGGGAATAGGTGGGGACCAGAGTGGCACAGGGGGGGGGTTGGCCCTGGGGGCCCCAGGGCCAAAAGGCTGCCAAAGAGGGGACAGGAGATGATTATGGGGAGGCAGGGGGTGGTTATGCGGGGGCAGAGCATATCCTCAGGAGGGGCAGAGGTTGACATGGGGGGGTCAGTCTCTAGAAAGCTTGGGAGCTCCTTCTCAAGGAGCAGATTCCTTGCCGGAGTTTTCTGGTTCATTTGTAGGAGAGGGTGTGGGTAAAAGCAAGGTCACCATTAGAAGGTGGGGAGTAGGGAGGTTTTTGAATGGGGTGTTTGGGTTTGGTGGGCTGGTCCTAGGTGTGGAAGGCACTGGAGATGAAGTTAGCCTGGGGACAAGTGGAGAGGGCCAAGTGTGGGCAGTGAGCTGGTTGAATAATCCTCTAGTGGGGTTAAGGGACCTCAAGATGTTGAATGTGGCATTGAGCTCTTTTTATTGTCAAGCAATGAGAGTCAGGGCCTCGGCTGGGGCCCTAGTGGGTTCTTCCCATTGCACATGAAAGGAGCAGGCAGAGTCCAAGGGGTCTTCAAAGTGACAGGAGTTTGGACTGGTGTGTATTTCATTAACTAGTGCATAGAGTTCTTTTTAAAGGCCAGCATCAATTCTGAGGGTGCTCCCAACATTTTTGAGAAGGGTACCTTGTTGGTAGTGCTTGTAGAAGTCCAGGAGGTGATCCACCCAGGTCTTCAGTATTTCCATGATGTTTTGGTGTCTCAGACTGACAAGGAGGGCCCTTGCTCTCTTGGCAAATTCTGCAGAAGCTAGGTGGAGCAAATGGAGTACCTCATCATGTTGTTGGACATAGGCTTTGACTCTTTGCTGCCTAGGAGAGGGTGGGGCTTGGATAGGGGGGGGGGGGCAGCAGAGGGTCAAGGCCATGGGAGAAAATATCCATCAAATTGCTCTGGGGAGACTGGGGCCACAGTGGGGGTGAGGTAGGCATAGTAGGCCCTGGGGGGAAACGCCAAGGGGGCTAGGGCCATGAGTGCCTAAGGAGCCAGCAGAGTTTCAGGCTGTAGGCAGGGGTAGGTCCCTTTAGTGGGGGACAGCAAGGGGCAGTGCCAGTCTGAAGGTGGGCCCTGACTAATGGATGGGCTGTAGAGGGCATGGTTTAGTTCCAGGGCTCAGTACTGCAGGGTGGCTATAATATAGTGATTGGGCATTGGATACAATGAGGGATAGTAGGGGTCAGGAACTGGCCTACCATAATAGTTGGTTAGGTAATCAATAGGCAGATATGCAGGACTGTAGTTAGACATCAGAAATAGGGTAAGGGGAGAGTCTTGATATTATGTCAGGTTCCACTGACCCAGGGGCCCAGCTATACTGGGCAAGTCCCTTACTAGGTGGATACAACATCTAAACCTATAATCCCTAGCTCCAGTGAGCTCTGGAAGAGTGAAACAGGATATAAAAAGGGAATAGTGGGAGTTCTGGAGAGGTCCAGGGTGTTTTTGTGGATCCTACAGAGAGTGGAGTGATGGGCAAGTGGGAGGCACACATGGTACAGAGCTCTGGAGTATTAATAATGAACTCAGCAAGTCTGGGTTATGAGTACAGAAGGTCCTGGAAGTCAAGATGAGGCAAGAGATGGGAATGAGACAAGACAAGACTTTAGAAAACAGATAAGAAACAAAAAAGGAAACTGATAAGATTGAGACTGATAAGATGGAGACAGATGCAATCAAGAGAGGAATCAGATTCAATGAAATGATATGGAACAGAGGATGGATACATAAGAGACATAACAAATATAAGAACATAGGTAATATTAAGACTACCTAGCTACTACTATGCCATGGCTTAAATACCTGTGGAGGGAACTCCTCTGGGATTGTGGGTCTAAGGTCAGGTCATGTGGGTGGGTCTTGGGTATGATTGTTTGGGGCATCCCAAGACTGGCTAGTCAGTGGCAGTTTTGCATTGATACATAACTGTGATGTGCACTGGAGTGGGTGGACTTACCCAGAGTCTGAGGGGATTTTGTGGGAATCATGGGAACTGCCAAAGAAGCATTGGAGTTCTCTGGAGAAGCCTCAGGAGTTGCTGGAGCAGGTGCTGGGGAGTGGGAAGTTGTTGTGGATGTTGGGAGGTGAGGGGGAGTATGTTCCAGGCTTGCTGGGGGGTTAAGGGGAGGTCCAGGGTCTGGCAGGATTTAGAGGTGGGTCATGACATTAGAGTTCAAGTTTATAATGCATATATATAAGCCATGCTTACACTCTTTTCTTCTTTAAAACATGGAATGTTATATAATAATGTGAGTGATTAATAATGTGATATTAAATGTGAGTTAAGTGCACATGAATGCATTAAAACCCCTATAAAGAAAAGCTACCAGCTTTAAGCAAGCATAGTAAAAGTAACATACAATTACAACAATGATTTATAATCAAAGAGCTACTTGTCTAAAGCCACATTGTTAGTAAGCTCACTTTTAAAGAGCCAATAATTCTCTTCTGAACCTTAGCTAGAATAATATATCAAATATTACCATTCATGTCTTCTTTGATGTGCATCTACAATCTTATCAACAAGCTATTCTGCATTGCTTCTGTTGTTGTTTTTCAACATTGGTTTGGGCTCATCAAGTTTACATTTTAGAACTAAGTTCAAATTATTTTTGATGAATAAAATAATCCTCAAAAAATGAAAATGCCAACATTTATTTTTAGATGCTGTTAAAATATCCAACTTAACTGTCAACTTTGCCAAGTTGATATTCATAATTTGGAAGGGTCCATCAAATTTTAGCATAAACTTTGTTACTCTAGTTTTATCTTTTAATTTGTATTTAGTATGATGTGTAGCTTTTAAGAAGTGTACATAATTGCTCATCTTAAAATCATAGTTCGAAGCATAATTTTTGTTTGCTTGTAAAGCCTGAGAAATTTTGATCTGCAAAAAATTGTTTTTTGCTTTAGCAATGTCTGCTTCCAACCTATCAAGTGTTTTTAAAGTGAACTTTACAGCCTCTGACACACCAACTACAGGCATTTCTTACAATGCAGAGATAATTCAAGAACAATGCCTTATTTTTAAAAAGACTAGAGAAAAACCTGTGAAATAATTCATCATGTTTATCATCATGAATAAAAAACAGAGAATGGCCCTGGCCTATCCAAATTGATGTCAATTAACATAGAAATACAATGCCTGCATAATTATTTTATGTGATTGCTTGCTACTGCTATTAATTTCTGAGTAAAATGCCATTGATATTTTTATAAACATTCTAGTCAACACATGCAAGGCCTTTTAAGATTCTGACATGAAAAACTTATTATGATCACAGATCATTTTCTGGAGCAATCTGTTCTTGCAATATCAGTGATCAAAGAAGAGCACCACCAAATCTTGTGCATTAAAGTCTGTCTAACAAGATATAATCTAAATATCCAATCTCAAATGATTTGTTATTGATAGCAGACAGTTTAAACCATCCTCTCAAATAATGGCCCAACAAAGTCCATTGTGACTCAATTTTCTCTAGCATCTGGGACTAATAAAGAGTGTAGTGGCTTGTACAGCTTAAGCATGAATGATTTCATCCATTGACAGCCTTTGTCAGGTTCTGCTGACTACAGAAATTCAGCTGCACTAGGCAAATTCTTACTAGGTGAATATAATGTTTACACATATAATCCTGTTCTCTGGTGAGCTCTGGAAGAGTGAAACTAGGAGTATAAGGTGGAAAAACAATGTTTAAAACAGTTCAAGGTGTTCCAGTAGATTAAGTGGAGGAGTATGAATAATGAATGAATGTAGATGAGGATGATACAAAGCTCTGGAGTCAAGTATTACAAGCTGTGAAATAACTTGAAGTGAAGTCTAAATTGAGAGTGCAGGGATGTTTTAGAGGTTATGAAGTTGAGGCAGGAATTAAGAGAAATAGGAATAAAGTCAAAAGTAGTTGTGAAAGTCAAAACAAGACAAGGAACTAAAAAAACAAAATGAAATAAGATTTAGAGAAATAGACAAGAGTCAGAGATAAGAACAAGAAAGGAAACTGATAAGATGGAGACTGATAAAATTAGAGATTGATGAAATTAAAACAGATAGATTGTCAAGATGAAAACAAGAAAGAAAACTGATAAGATGGAGACTGATAAAATTAGAGATTAATGAAATTAAAACAGATAGATTGTCAAGATAAGATGGAACAACAAAATGAAAAATGTATCAGGTAATGTAATATCAAGACAACTGTAGCTAATATTACTTTACAGTTCAAATACTGGCAGAAGGGTTCATCTGCTGCAAATCTAAGGCCAGACTGCATGTGAGTCTTAGGTGTAATTGTTTGGGTATCCCAAGATTGGTTGATTGAATGTTGGTAGTGTCTGATATGTATCTATGATGCATATTAAGGAAAATGAAGGGAGAGTTGGAGCTACTCAAATTCTCAAGAAAGGTCAGGGAAGTTGTGGAATTTACCAAGAAGAAGTTGAAGACTTCCAGAAAAGCATTGGGATTTGTCAGAGTAGGTGTCAAGGGTGTTGAGAGTTGTGGGGGGTTCTAGAAAGGGGAGGCATGTTCTAGGGCTTGCTGAGCTTGGCTAAGTGAGGCCTAGAGATGAGGGTGGGGGCCCAAGGTTGGGTTGTAACAGCCTTGACAAGATGGCAAATATGCCCATTTTAAATCCTTTTGCATTTATGGCCAATAATATGCTATATGAATTGACACATATATTTTGTCAAACTCAAAGTGTTCAAGGACATCACTTTTTTGGTCACCATGTCAGCATGAATGGTATTGAAATGATTAGGAAAAAGGTGAATCAAATCTTGAATTGGTCAAGGCTAAAATCAGTAATAGCCATAAAAATCTTCTTAGGCTTGATGCACTTCATTGGAGCATTCTTGCCCAAACTAACAGAGTACATGACAGTGTTCAATCCATTAATGACCAGCAAAGCCATGCATAAGTTCCTTAAATAAACCGAGGAACACTAGACTGCATTTAAGGATATTAAGTCATTGGTTTTAAGCTAAAAATGCTTAACATTTATTGATTAAGTAGACACTTCAAAGAAAATCTTTATTACAATGAATGCCAGTGACAAATGTTTGGATGTGATGCTGTTTTTTGAGACATTTCAAAAGATGACTAAACCAATGGCCTTTAACTTAATGACCTTTGAAAAAGCTGAGCTTAATCACTCAGTCCATTTGTAGCAAGCATCTTATCATTCTCATCAAGTTTTTTTGTATAACAAAAGATAACCATGTCATTTTTTTATCATACTAATATATATAAAGAAATAAAAAATGTTAAAAAAATACAGCATAAAGGCAATGTTCTGAAAAAAAAGCCTATAAAAGTTCATTAAAATAGAACACTATAAGAAGGCTTATTTTAAAAGCAATAATTAATAGTGTTGCTGTTATATAAAGTTAAATGCATGCATTCACAAGCAAGTGCAACACTGGGATATGTTTTTTCTCTAGATTCTGAAAGTTATGTGCCTTGTTAATGATAGCTATAAAGTAGTTATAGCCAAAAAGTGACAAAAACAAATCTGCATTGTGTTTTAAGTCTAGTATATGTCAAAACATTGCATTTTTCTTCTTTTTTGCATATTGCATTTATATTTTGAATAACTATTCATAAAGCATAAATCAATGTGATAATATAAAAAAAGAAATATTCATGATGCATCAAATGATTGGCTATGATGATGTAGTTGTATGAACTATGCTTTGTCTATTAAAATAGGCTACAAGCTCCAAAATAATGTTGTATCAGTAGTTTTTTTATGTAAATGTCAATGAACTGCAATAAAAGAAAGCATTGTAATTTACTCTATCATTAATGCAATATCATAGGACAAATAATTATATGAGTTTTAGAGAGGATGACTTGAAAATCTCTTAAGTATTATTTGATATGACAATAATAATATAAAGCATGCAAAGATATATAGCTTAAGAATCATTTTTAATACAAGTAGCAATAGAAAGATTGAGAAAAGTGATGAAAATAATTCTTTAAGCAATTTTACCAATTTCAATTTCATTGCTAATGTGGATACTAGCGAAGTTTGTTAGGTTGAATTTATTTGTAAAGATTATACAAACAATAAAGTGCATTCTAACAAGTTAGTGTATAAAGGTGACCTCTAGAAACAATAGCTTAATCATATAACTAGCAGAGGAGAATCCAAAGTATATTAGAAAAGGTAACTAATGATACAAATAGTAATTAATCACCTAGCAGAGGAGAATCTGAGGAGAATAAGTTTAAGAATCTCTGCTGCTCAGTACAGTGCATTAGTTGGCAGTGGAGGCATGAAAACAACTGTACAGCCAACTAAAGCTAATTCTAACCTCAGAGAAGTGCTTGATAAGAGATTATGGCAAGTTCTGGAGGTTTCCAAAAAAAAAAAGAATGACCTCTAGAAATTTCTAGGAATCTGGAGAGTGCTCTGGGGGTGTTGAATAAGCTTTAAGGGATGAGAGTGGGTCAAGGAGAGATGGTGTAAGTCAGGCATGGAGATTAGAAATGGAAGTCCCCTAACATCACTCCCCCTTTAACATGCAGCATCTCAACATGCAGGGTAGAAGAAGTTTCAGATTGCTTGGTCAGCTGGTGAGATGGAGTAGATCTCTCAGATGGCTCAAAGTGCATCTGGTGGAATCCCCTGATGAGTCCAGGCACATGCACATTCTCCTGAGGTTCCCAAAAGATGTTCTTAATTTCAGAGCCCTTCCACTTCACCTTGTATTATAGCTGCTGCTGAAATAGGTGACTATCCAAAATCTCCTCCACCTTGTACTCATCATTGTTCTTGACCATCATTGGGGGTGGCAGAGATGCTGGGTGTTGTCCTAGATAGGGTCTGCTGGAGCTGGTGTTAATTTGACCACATTGAATACCAAATGAAGCTGGCACATCCTAGTGGGGAGCCAGAGTTAATAAACTAGAAGTCCTACCTGCCATTTTACTATGAAGGATCCTAATAGTCAGCTTTTTTGACAGTTGGGTGGTTATAATATCAAAGGCATCCAAGTAAACTTGATCTCCAGGCTAGTATTTGAGTGCCAGGGTCCTTCCATGATTGTAATATCATGCCATGTCATCCTTTGCCCTTTCCAGAGCTGCCTGGACTTCCTTCTATGTGATTTTCATCTGATCCACAAACTTGTTTATGACTTCATTCTTTAAAGGTTGGGCCCAGGGTTTGAAGCCCATATGCAAATGACATCCAGTGTCTAGAAAGAAGGGCAAGACTTGAGTGGCTGTGTAAATATGGTTGTTGTACTAGAACTCAGCATCAGGGAGGAGTTTATCCCAGTTGTCTTGGCACTCATTGCAAAAAAGGCAAAGATATTGCTCAAGTTCCTAGTTTTTGCATTTGGTCTGGCTGTTGGACTGTGGATGGTAGGTGGTGGAGGTGTGAAGCTTTATGTTAAGTAGTTAGTAGAGCTCCTGGGTGAAGTCTGCTATGAACTGGGGATCCCAGTCAGACACGTAGGCATTAGAAAGACCATGAAGCTTCCAAATGTTCTTTTAGTACAAGTTAGCAGTACCCATGATGGAGCAAATGGTGTGAGTAGGAATGAAGTGTGCTTGCTTGCCACAGAGGTCCATCATTACCATGATGGTATCATCACCATGAGCACTGGGAAGCTTTATGATGAAGTCCACCAAGGCAACACTCCATTGCTCTATGAGGATGGGTAGGAGATGGAGCTGTCTGTAGAAGAGGCAATGTTGGGGCTTATTCCAAAGGCATAGATTGCATGTACTAGTGTAGGACCTAATATATTGGAACATTTGGGACCACCAGTAGTTCCAAGACACTAGCTTCAATGTTTTTCATTGATCAGAATGTTCTGCAATTCAGGAGTCAGGGTGCTGCTTTACAATCCTCTGGCAGAGCTCCAGGTCATTGGGCATGTAAATGCAGTCCTAAAAGGTCAGGAGTCCATTGTGGAGGGCTCATTTATCTGCATGAATAGACTTGGCTCTGGTGATGCATCCAGATTTGAACACCCTGGCTGCCTAAGCAACAAGTTCCTCCTGCAAACTGTCCTGGTTTCCATGCCAAATGTCCTGGAGGATCTCCACCTCTGCTCCCTTGACAGCTAGACCTTTTGTGGCCCAGATTGCAAACAGCTCAGGTCAGAGGAGCACAATGTTGCTGTTGTCATCTCTCCCAGTGCTATAGTCTGCTCTCCAGGATAGGACATCTGGCTTTTCCATACTCCAGCCTAGCTTGTGGTGCAGCAAGAAGTTAAAGTTGGCTAAGTAGAGAGACTACTAGGCCTGCTAGTAATTGAGCTTCTTAGCCATTGAGAAGTACTCAAGGTTCTTATGATCTGTTCACACTTCAAACTTATGCTGTGCTCCCTCCAGGAAATGCTGCTACTCCTCAAAGGACTGGATAATGGCCAACATCTCCTTATCATGAATCTCATAATTGTGCTCCACTGCATTCAGGCTTTTGGAGTAGAAAGCCACCAGATGCCATTTTCTGTCCTCTTGGGATTGTTGTGACAGAACAGCTTTGGTAGCAAAGTCAGAGCTGTTGGCTTCCACTCAGAAGAGAAAATTATCATCTGGGAAAAAAAGGATGGGTCCAAAGATGACAGCATGTTTAAGATTGTCAAAAGCCACCTGCTCTGGGAGGCTTCAGCTCCAGGCAGCATCCTTTGCAGTGAGGTCAAACAATGGTCAGGCATGATAGGAGAAATCCTGGATAAACCTCCAGTAGAAGTTAGTGAAGCCCAGGAAGGCCTGCACTTCCTTCTTGTTCTTGGGCTCTGGCTACTCTGCAACACCTGCCATCTTCACCAGGTCCATCTCTGTGGCTTCATGTGAGATGATCAGCCCAAGATACTCAATCTGGGTCTGCTTAAACTTGCACTTCTCTGGTTTGAGATAGAGCTGATGAAGATGGAGATGTTCCAAGATGATGTGCATGATCTGGCAGTGCTCCTCCAACATTTTGGTATAGATGAGGATGTTGTTGAGGTATACACACACTACACCTTTGGCAATGAGGTCCTGAAAGATGTTGTTCATCATTGTCTGGAAGGTAGCTAGGCTGTTGGTGAGTCCAAAAAATATGACAAGAGGGTCAAATAATCCCCAGTTGGTCTGGAAGGTGGCCTTCCATTCATCTCTCTCCTAGATGCACACATTGTTGTAGCCCCACTGGATATCCAGTTTAGTGAAGTATTGTGCACCCTGAAGATTGTTGATGAGCTTGGAGATGAGGGGGAGGAGGTAGCAGTTCTTCACAGTCATGGCATTAAGAACCCAATAGTTCTTAACCAGTCAAAGGGAGCCATCCTTCTTTTTGTTGAAGAAGACTGGAGAAGCCATTAGGGATTTGGAGGGGTGGATACAACTAGAGTTCAGGTTCTCCTGCAGGAAGGTGTTGACCTCATCCTGCTCCTTCAGAGCTAGCAGGTAGACCTTACAGCTCATGGGCTTGGAGTCTGGCATTAATTTGATGGCATAGTCCCACTGCTTGCACTCTGGGAGCAAGTCAAAGGAGGCCCTAGAGAATATGTTCTTGAACACATGAAGATATAAAGGTATAGTGTTCTGGAATGTCTAAGATGCAGAGGTTGCTGTGAAGGCCTGAGCCAGCTGCTGGGAGGTAGTCTGGCTAGCTTGGATCTCTGCAACAGAGGGTAGGAAGCATAGGGTGGTGGTGTATATCCAGTCTCCAACTTCCATAGCCTTGTCTGAGAACTCTGGGTCATACAAGCTATGAAAACCCTCTCCTAGTTCCTCCTTTAGGGCCTTGCCACTACTTTGGCCATCCTCATAGAGGGCCTCTCTATGGGGGAATGCCAGGGGCAGGGGGTCTAAAAGGTCTAGATTGGCAAAGTGGAGGTAGCTAGTATGGCAAGCCCAAATGGCCATGCACTTTTGAACCTCAGCCCAGCATTGTTTCTTGACTTCTGTGGCACATGTGGAGCACCTCCAGGGGCACCAGCTTATAGTCACCTTGCCCTGGGCCCAATCTACTTCAGGGTTGTGCTTCCAGAGCCAGATGAAGCCAAGAATCATATTCTGCTTGCCTAGCTGATGATAGCAAAGACTGCATACTCAGCATAGTTCTGGTAGCAGAGGGCAAGATCTACTATGGAGCTGATGGCACCTGCTTTGTTGGGCATTCCATCAATATTGAACACCAAAATAGGTTTGGAAAGCAGCTATGTGGTCAGGCTGTGGCACTTTATAAACTCTGAGTCCAGAAACAGCCCTGTTGCTCTGCTATCCAGGAGGGTGAAGACTCTGTGGGTTTGCTGAGTATCTGTGGTCTCAATCTTCACATTGAGGTGCAAGGAATTTGCCAAAGGATTCATGGCCACTACATACTGCCAGGGCAGTCAGCATCCCTAGGTGGGGCAGCATGGGTGGAGCTTCACTGGCATTGAGGAGCTCAGCTTGGGGTTCAGAGTTGGTGTTTGTATGTCTGGAGAGGAAGACTCAGATTCTTCTGTCTTAGAATCATCAATATCAGGAAAGGCAATATCATTTTCTACTGATAAATATGCAAACTTGTTAGTACCTAGCAATGAAAGCATACATTTCATCCATTGCTTGACTAAAAATGCTTCTCCAGGCCTGGGAAAGGAGCACAAGTGCCACTCTTCTCTGGAGTCAACTTTGGTGCCAGCTTGTCCAGTGAGGGATCTCCAGTGGCATCCTTTGTAGCCAACAGTTGTAGGAGAACCTTCTTCTGCTCAGCTGTGAAGAGGTAATGTATCTCAAGACCCAATGAGCAATGTTATGCAAAGTGCCCTGGCTTTTGGCATCTCCAGCATAGTAGTGGTGCAGGACAGTGCTGTCAGGTAGCATCAATGTCCATGGCAATGCCTGGTGGCAGAGGTTGCAGTGCAAGTAAGCTTAACGGCCAAGGTCACAGTGCAGGGGTGGCCAGCACCAGGGCAGGTGCTGGGAGTACAGGAGTGGATTACCAGAGAGTGGTGGTATGAGCAGGGCAGTGAGCTGGGTGTGTGCAGCATAGCTCCCATCAAACCTCCATGAGCTACCACTAATTCTAGGTCACCTTATACTAGGAAGCAATCTGCTCATTGTCTGAATGGCCCTTGACAAGGTTGTTAATGTGTTCTAGTAATGCAGGATGCAGGCCATCCTAGAACATGAGGCACAATTGGAGACTATTGGAGTAGGCCACCTGCTCAACTAATACCTGGAAGGAATTGATATATTCATCCAGCATCCATTCCCCTTGCTCATATTGCTTCCAGTCACATAGTGCTAGGGCAGCAGTTTTGGTGGGGTCAATTAGGAAAAACTCTACCCTGAAGTCCTTTTTAAAGGCAGCTCAATCTGTAAAGCTTCTAACACCTCCAGGGCATTGGAACACTCATAGCACATAGTTGGAGGCATACCTGGTCTTCATGTATGACAGTACCCAAGCTATTTTCAATGCATCAGAGTCAAAGGCATTTTTGCTGAAGTGAATATAAGTGATATAGGACTGGAGAAAATGTTCTTCATCAAAATGATCACCATTATATGCATTTGGGAGCATGAGACAGGGATTCCATGCTCAGGGATTTATTGAAGCTGTCAGGGGTGGTTCTGTTGCTGGAGAGGGTGTAGAGGTAGGAGGCAGGCACTCTAGTAGTGCCTGAAGGAATTGGGAAATGAGCTTGGTGGTTTGGCAAAGGGTGGAAAGTTCAGTAGTGTGATGAGTGAGGAAAGATTGGGTCAATTGCATTTGGCTCTCTAGGTGTAGCAGGCAAGTCTGGGCCTTGTCCTGAGGAGCTGAGGCTAACAAGGAAGTGTTTGGGTTGGCAAGCTGGAACATAGAATTCTGTGAATGCTTAAGCCTGGTGGTGAAGTGATAGATAGGGCACTTAGAGACTCTGTGCAGGCTATGAAGGGCTTCCAGACCAGGATTTGGAGACTTGTTTTGCTGTAAGGGCAACCTCCAGAAATGATGGCTAAATCACACAACTAGCAAAGGGGAGTCCAAAGTATATTAGAAAAGATAACCAATGATACAAATAATAATTAATCACCTAGCAGAGGGGAATCTGAAGAGAACAAGTCTAAGGATCCCTGTTGCTTAATGCAGCACATCAGCTGGTGGCAGAGGCATGGAAATAATTGTACAGCTGACTGGAGCTAACTCTAACCTCAGAGAAGTGCTTGACAAGAAATTACAGCAACTTCTGGAAGTTTTTAAAAAAGAAGAATGAACCCTGAAGATTTCTAGGGATTTGGAAAGTGCTCTGGAGGTGTTGAATGAGCCTTGAAGAATGGGAGTGGGTCAAGGAGAGTTGGCATAGGTCAGGCATGGAGGTTAGAAATGAAAGTCCCCTGACAATCAGCAGGGATGAAAAATGTCCACAATAATAATGGTTTTTAGTTTATTAAGGACAGGTTGTGCATTCTCTAGTTCCCTGACTTTTAGAAGTGGATCTACTAGTTGGCTCATCAATTTCAAGGCAGAATAGTTTGTTTTACAAGGTTGATATACAACTTTGAATTGCATGGCATTTGCAACACTGTCCAAACATTGCATTTGTGTTCCCTAAGAAATGAAAACCATATAACAATCTTGCCAATCAGCTTTCTGAGTGCATAATCTGCTCATCTCCAACAAATTGCTAGTGTGTTCTTCAGCTCCATGAGCATAATCAACCACTTATACAATACAAATAGTATGGATACAGCAGTAAAAAAAACATGGTCTAAGTGCATCCTCATTTAAAAAAACAAGTTGGTCATGTCAATTGTGGCTCGGATCTTATCCTTTGCACAATTTGCCAGGATATTGTCAATACATGGCATAGTCTGAGCATCTAAGATAGTCACTGCATTCAATTGGCAATAATCATTCATCCATTGTAGTAGTACATTTGGGTCCATCTTAAGGATGATAAAGGCTAGCAATGCATGAGATGATGACAAAGGACAAATCTGCCCTACATCCAGATGTTGCTGAATCAATGTTTAAAATGCCTCCTTGTACTTTCTTGGACACTAGTAAGTTTGCATTGAAATTGTGCAATGAGCCTCAAGTGCATCACCCTTCAAATTCATTTTAGCATACACATCTGTTAGCAATAAGTCTACATGAGAAATCAGTTCAAAGATTTCTTTTTTTTCTTCAGTGCCATGTCCAGGGTCTATAGGTGTTTCAATGACACTAGCTGCTTGATGCAAACTTTAGCTGTAGCAATAACATCCAGCAGTGCAACATCTTCAAAGAAATGCTTGTATTACATATGTTCATGTTGTTGGGCACAGACCAACTTCAGCTTATCCAACATGGCCTTACAGTCAGTATGTATTTGACACATAAGTTCTTAGAGGTATGGTTGCTTTCTAGAGTTTAGTAAGTCAAAATTTGTAGACTTATCAATATATGTTGAGGCAGCACAGTCAACCACAATAGTATTT
>JAGGAV010000427.1:0-13436 GCA_017657295.1 Termitomyces sp. DKA64
AGGGTAAGCTCATTTACTTACAAACCTATCGACATTTACTAAGTACCACCTGTAGACATCACTGTAATTTCTACAGGGAGATGTCTCCCAACAACTAATTGTAATTTTTGCGTTGTACACAATCAGCACTAGTGTTCATGCATTTCTAACATGTCATTTGTGGGGTGAGGAGTTGGAGTACCATCACTCTGTCATGGCAAAACAGTAGGGGTTGATTTTGCCTAAGCCTGGTGCTGGGATCAAGCTGTCAAGGTATCTGTCTGCACCCTTTAGTTGAGCTGTCATAATTACTTGGTCTCTGAATAAAATGTCATTTGTCCCATTGGACTGGCAGTAGGATTACTTCCCCCTGGAGTTGTGGTTGACCATTTGGATGTTTGGTGTGAAGTGTATGTGGTGTGGGTAGAGTGTATGTGGTGTGGGTTGAGTGTATGTGGTGTGGGATGTGTGCTCAAAGTGCAAAACCAAGGCCCTATAACCTGTAGAGGTAGATAAGGATTATATCCTCAGTCCGCAGAACTATAGTTAACCTGTAGAACTAGATAAGAATTGTATCTACAAGCCAAGTAAGTATGAAGTAAGCTCGACAAAGTAATATACGTAACCTCGGTCCGCAGGGCAGTACTGAGGGTTCCCAAATAGAGAAGGTAAGTTATAGTGGCAATCGTAATGTGTGGCTGGCAAGAACTGTACAGCAGCGATTGAGAATACATCATATGTTGAGCGAAAAGGGAGGGAATCTAAAAAAGGAAGAGGAACTGGATATCCGAGAATAAGCGAGTGGTGAAGAGACGCCGCTACCACAGCTGCAGAGTCCATAATAACCAACGCGACACCCTTGAGCTTGGGGATAAGACTCCTAGATAAGATCTAAGAAAGCAGACTCGGATCAAGCATCGATCCAACGGCGATTCCCCTAAGTCTGGAGTTTCCACTGTCCCATGGTTTATGTACTTCGAGCTTCTTGGCTTTACATATGTGTGCCGTGAGCTCTCAAACGTTCTATGCTTGCTTGAGACCTAGAGCAATCACCAGAATGTTTATCTCGAGTGCGGGATATGAAACGACCGTGAATGCATGTGCAGTTCGACCCGGATTCATGCTGGTGCTTTTACGTGGGTCCGTGGTTCTCTGTCAGTGTCAACGAGACATTCATTCACGCGCTTCAAATAGGACCGATTCTCCGGATCTGACAGCTACACTCTCTTTTACCGTTCTTTCGCTATCGTGTCAATGCTTCGACAGGAAAAGTTCACACTTACCACCAAAACTCATGGGACTCCCCTAGTCTCAACCATGAAACGTTACACCCGCGCCTCTGGGAATGCTGTCGGTCCTAACCAACCTGCAGCAATCCTTCTTCTTGGTCATGGAGCTGGTTTCCGTAAGTTTTTTGTACGTTCCGATCCAAAGAAATGGTCTCGCTGAATAGCGGTACCCCAGCGAAGGAGATATGGGAGCCGACAATCGAAGATCTGTTCGGGCTGGACGATAATGCTACAGTAATCTCACCAGGAGTCTTGCGCATTCGTGAAGTTTGGGCTTTGGACTGTCAGAATCATGGAGAGGCGGCGGTCGTGAATGCTGGGACACTAATCAAAAACCCCAACTTACTCAGTAAGCCAGCTCATTTCGAATACCTTGCAGTAATAATCTTGTAATCAGATATTTACGATTATGCCGACGCCTTTGCATCCTTGTACAACTCTGGCCTGCTCAGGCCCCTTAACCCCGAGTTTGACAGTGTCATTCTAGTGGGTCATTCAGCGGGGTCCGTCGGGGTGTGAGTGTGTCTCTCGTGCGTAAGTCCGATGTTGACATCGGCCCGAATGCAGTACTCTTGCCACTTGTTACTTCAACCCGCCGTCGAGGATTCCGTTCGCCAGCCTCATACTCATCGAACCGCCAATGTTCTCTTCTGCTATGAAGGATCGAAAGACGGAAATATACAAGCTAGTTGCTGCGATGACGCCTCTTCGAAAAGATGTTTGGGCATCCTATAAAGCTGCAGTGAAGTGGATGCATGTACGTCCTCCGTGGTCTTCCTGGAATCAACGCGTGTTCGATATCTACACAGTATGTCTTGCGCGTTGTTTTAAGAACTTCCGTATAATTACGTTCATCTAGAAATACGGCCTGCAGCCCCTGCCGACGCCATATTACCCTGACAAGAAAGGAGTAACATTAACAACGCATAAAAGTGGTGAAAACATCGCTTTCACTGGCGAAATTTTTGCCTTTCACGCTCTTTACCGCCTGAATCAAATTTGTGACTCAATACCAGTACATCTGATATATGGCGAAGAGAATGATATGTTGTCAGTCCAGTCCCTTCCATTTCTTTTGCTTTTCTCACGTTATCTCCTCTTCTTACTGTTAGCGACCGAGAGGCGCAAGACTCCATTGTAGACCACAAAGGAGGCAGAAAGTTCACGTCCGTTACTAGGATTAAGGGTGTCGGACACTTGGTGAAGACTCTTTTATCATTATGTAGAGTACGACCTTGATGTTGGACTTTCAGGTTGTTCAGGAGGCACCTGCAAAACTTGCAAAAGCCATCTTCGCCATCTTAAGGAAAATGCCACAGACAAGTGCTGTCAGCCGTCTGTGAGATCAAATCCCTTTCCTAGTTGAGTATCTTCCGAATAGACTATCCTTCGCACTTCAGAGTAGAATATAGTGGTTCGGCAGATGATTCCCAGTACTGCAGCGTAAATTTGTTTATCATGTCAGTAGCGTAGGTTCGTCATATGAAACTTAAATGTGTGGTCATTTCCTGATCCAATCGAAGCGCGTGGCACTATTCAAGTGGTGAAGATGCGTTTTGATGGAAGGTTGTATGAAGAAATGCCACATGTCAACATTCAATTAGGATTCTCTAACTCGAAATCTGTGATATGGTGGAAAGAGCGTGCAACACTTATGAATAGCTGAGTAGGAAAGTGAAATAGAATGAAAGTCAACCACCTTCTATCTATTCGAGGCGGAAAGCATAGTCATATCTTCATTGGACTGGCCACCCAGGAATTCTGGTCCAAATGTTCGAAATCGAGGTCTCACAATATGTAAGATTCGAAGGCTCGACCTTTCTACTCTAATTCTTCGCTTGTAACGCCGGAGCGGCAAAGTGTATCAGCCTTCGGAACCTCAAGATGAAACCCTTGAGCCGCCGCACTGTCCTGGAGACGCGCTGCAAGCACAAAAAACTTTTTGAAGGCGTTCAATGCAGAATCTGACGCGACAACACTAAAGGGTACTTTCTTCTCGAGTAGTCAGTAGAAGCACTCGAACAACGCACCTCTAATTTGGCGAAACCGTCAGACGGAGTTTAAGTAAAACAAAAGCTTCAATGGCATACCTAGACAAATTGTTGCTAGTCCATAATCCAAGTTCGAAAAACAACCAATGACGCCCGCCTGGGGATGAGTGGACCCAATCACACGGGCTGCCCATGAGGCTTCCACATTTAAAAGAAGGAACTCTGCCTTGCCGGCTTGCATCCTGCATCATGTTATTACTCCAGCTGAATGATGTAAAGACGTATCTGGTGGATAAATGCAAAAATGAACCAATGCCTGCACATGTACTCACCAGTCATCTGATGCGAAAGGAGGCCTATACGGAGAAGCCGTCTCAAAAGTCAGCTGTTCAATGGATATCTAAATGAGAACAGGAAAGATGGGAGAGAAGATGATGACATGCAGGATACTCCAATGGCATGCTCCAAAATAAGTGCTGTGCGAATCAACCCAATGAAGCCCGCTAACAGCCACGTGCACGCACTCCTATAAATAATCTCCACAGAAATGTCTATTTTCTCCAGAGCAAGAAACTCTAAGCCGTGTAGAATTTTGCTAATATATGATAGTATACATTATAGTGTAGCACGAGAGTTTCAGAGACTATAAAAGGCCCACAGGTGGAACCGCCTGGTCATCCAGGCTGAGAGGTATCGACATCTCTACATCTGACGATGTCGACAGAGCTTCATAGAGATAGATCAGTCCGAATATTAGGAAAAGCAGGGATCCTCCAAAGGTCACTATGGCAGAGGCAGGTACGTTTATTAGTTCGATGAGAAAACGTTGTCAGAAAAGGGGAAGGACTCACTATGTTTTACCGATATTTTGGTGGAGAGATAGCGACCTCCGAATACAGCTAGTGCGGTGCAGATAGAGTGTCCCACAATTGTGCCAAATGCCACGAGGTACATGTTCTGTGAAGTAGATGGGATAGCGTTACTCGAGTGGCATGAATGGCGATGTGATACATACATGCGCAGCCCCAAGCGCGATAGTTGAGATCTGCGAACGGTCACCCCACTCCCCGAAAAAAGTGAGGATGAAAGCCTGAACGAACACCGGGCCAAGGAACAGACTGCAAAAATTCCTGAAGCCTTCCTTGATAGTCGTCTTGCCGGCTTTCGTTATCCCCTCCAGATCCTCTTCTTCCTTGGCATAGCCCTCCTCCATATCCCTCATAGGTGTAAGAACCTTCTCATTGCCATCATCGTCCTCTTCAATTTCCTCTTCCGCCTCCCGCATCTCTTCTTGAATCTTTCCATTACCGCCTTCCATCGCCCTCGCTTCCATTAACATCTTGGTCCCAAACACCAAGAACAAAGCTCCGGCTAAGAGCTGTGTGTACATTCTCGGCACGAGGACAGGTAGGATATGGCCGAGTGCGGCAGAAAGTAGAGACATAAGCACCAGGGAGAACCAGGCTCCAAGGAAGACGGTCAGTCGCGGATGACGCATGGAAAGGATAGCAGCTATGAGAAAGGTCTTGTCGCCAATTTCGGATACGATGATCATAGAGAAAGACTGAACAAGTGCCTTGGCGCTGCCTGGAGGCGCACCGAAGGCAGCGTTGGTGACCACCGCCATGAGTTCTGATTGAAACATTTTGTGGTTGAGTATTGTAAAAGTACGGAGTGTGAGGCACATACATAGCGTTGTTGTCGCCGTTAAGTGAAGAGAAGAGAAAAACTTAGAAAGGAGAAGTTCTGAACGGAAGTGGTTCTGTATAGCATAGTTTAGTTATTCGAGGTTGCCCGATCCACGTGACATAGAATGCGGACAGTTTTTCCCTTCGCCATATGCATGCTTCAACGTGCCACGTCGTACTCTGAGCTCCATTTGCGTATTGCGATGGCAGAAGCCTACTCGAATTTATGCTGGAACGTGTGCTAATTCGAAGCTTCAAGATTTGTTTGCACGTGTAAAGTGACTTCTTTGCTGGTTACTTTAGAAACAATTCATTGTCTCCCGGACCAGTCCACAATTGGTCGGTGTCGCGCGCTTGACTAACTTCTTCGATGGAAATATGCAATCTCGAGTATACCACCACTCCGCTAATACTCGTCAGAGATGCACGTATGCAACCACTATTTTACTACCTCAAGCTCTTTCTTTCGCGTCCTCCGTGGCCGCTGCCACCATTCATGTATTCATGGCAATGTACATCCTACTACTATAGGCCAGCCAATGTCATGAACAACTCTAACTCTCGTCCTCCATCTCAAATCACACTCTGGCATCCTTTCTCAATTCTCAGCTTGTTGACGTCTGTCGAGGCAGGCATTTTCAACTCGTTACGTCGTCCCACAAAGCCTGCGCATCTGTTACTACACCGTTATTGTTCGAGATACATTGGCTTCATTTTGAGACTACTTGAGGATTTACAGACTATTACACAGCTTGATACTTATGCGCCTCACCACGGACGGTCATAATCCTACGAATATACCCCTGTGAACACCATTGAAAGCTACCTATCCCTGCAATTATATCTGGTGAGTATGGCCAAAAACCATTAAACATTGCTTACATGGCATCAATGTGTCACTAATAAGCTCTTTTAAATGTTTATTAGCATATGTTCATACATGATTATCCATCTTCTGTATTGCCAGAGACAAACTTAGACTGGACAATGATAGGTACAACTCACAATGTCGCAATGTCCCTGATATAAAAGAGACATTCGTAGAGGTGAATAGAATGGAAATTGGGGCCGGCTGAGCAGGTAGAGGTTATAGAGGTTATTGTGAGTATTCAATTCATTGATACCCCTTTGCCTGTCTCCTTCTCGCGACATATGCTAACCGCTGCCGCAGCTGCAAGGGGTTCTAGAATAGATTAGAGCGGATCAGAATAGGCTACATAATTCTTAAATCTCCCTTTCCCGAACCATGAGCCTGTTTTGTGAGCTTAAGGGGTTAGTCTCTCAGCTTAAATTCCTGACAGAACTAGTTCGGACGGCGACTCAATACTAATGGGTCACCAGAAACATCGTCTCCATCCGGCAAACACAAGGTACGTGAGCGCAGTCCTTCTACTAAACTACATCAACTAACAGCTCAAATTTATTCCAGTCTCGGAGTCTCTGAACACTACGGGCAACTATTTTTGCACTGATACGTCGAACGACATGCTTTCGTTCTCATGGGTCAACGTGAGTTTCTGCAACTTCTGAGAGTTCTTGCCATGCTCAATCTCAACGAGATAATCGCAAAAAAGATCGAGATGCTCTGTGTTATAGCCTATGCGCCATGGACAACCTATGCTTGAGTACTTTATCTGCACAAAACCCATTATTTTTATCAGAGCCAACCCTTCATATACAAACTTGATTCTGAAGCACGACTTGAAGGAAAAAACTCTGTTCCCAGACGACGAATGGACACAGGACATTACCGGTCTCAATTTGTTGAAGAGTGTAAAGTCAGGTCGTCAAATGAAATGGCCAAATGAGAGTTTCCTTTAGCTGATCCTGGTCCACCAAAAACAACGCACAAGGCCTTTCCATAAACTCGGCGTTCGCCAAATAGCCCAGATCGACTGACAAACCAGCGTCAGTGATATCTGGGGATAAGTTCAAGCTCAATGTCAAAATGAACATTATGTAGCATGAGCCGTACAGTGCCCCCAGGAGCCTTTCAGTAATACATACACGACCATTGCAAGGGATAGAAATCACAGCGGCTCCGCTGCCGAGATATAGAGTACTTAGAGAAGATTAGATCCAGGCACGGTACGAACAGAGGAATGAGCACACCATTATTGCCGCGAATGAACGCATCACCATACCGATTCGTCACAACCCCATTCACATGCTCCTCCGTCTGCTCCAGTGCTATATTCATGTAGCCATCCAAACACGACAGGACTCCTGTGTTTCGTCAGATCGGCGTTAAGTTCTTCTGCTCCTCTCAGGAGAACACTACACCCTGGCGCACCTCGGTAGTCAACACCAGACGTCAAACGCACAATAACGCGCTTCCCAACCACCCCCTTCAAAAAATCGGTCGGCGATCCCGAAGAGCTTGGTGGTACTGGAGGTGCCTCTGTCTCTGGCGGTGGTGGAGATACATCACTCATTGTGGATTTAAAGGAATGGAAGACAAGAATATTTGTCACTGTTACCTGCAGAAGACGTCGCCCTTGGTCGACACGGTCCTAGCGATCCGTGATCGGGAATGGCCGAGTCTCGCCCCCATTACTTGATATCGTCGACCCCAGACTACATTGGCATATACAAGATATGACGGGGACGCATTGGCTTATATCAATATGAAAGAACTGATACTCGTCAGGCCAATTATCCCTAATGATTGTTCATCCGGGATACTTAGCCAAGAGCTTCAGCTGATATCATTATACGAAACTTTTACTCCAACCAATGCTTTTCCACACACCAATTACCTTTGCGGACAGCTCCGTTATCACATGATCGTTGAATGGTCTTGCGAAACCTGGTAAGTATACGTCTACAGACTTACTCTTCTCCTTCTAGATCATTCATCTTTCATATCATCCTGGTCAGACATGCTCTTCGCCGAGGCAATTAGATTCCACAAATCTGGGCCTCACACCCCCCGCCCCCCTGCAAGACCGCCACTTATTTCCGGTTGAAAACGCTTTCACTGTCAGATGGTGACCATGGGTCCCAAATGGATAACTTCTCCCTTCATTACTGCCACAGCTTCGTTTGCACTCTATGTCGCATCATTCTTTCCGATCTAGCGTTTTCTTGAAGCTGACCTTGCGTCCTGTAGGCGAACACCATATTTTCTATGGAGGCTCCCTTCCTCATAAAGTGGACGACACTTAGCCGAGCACCATATCTTCCATTGAATGGTTGTTATCAATCCTCGTTGCCGCAATTATCAGGAATCCCCATTCTATTTAGATGATTACCTTGACTTGACTGTCCAGGTAACTCGTACTTCTTTTTCCCGCCATCAAATCTCTAATGAATCTCTCGAATTCAGATACTTTTACATGCAAGACCTATTCATAGTAAGCACAACGAACCCATCTCACTCATCGTTCTCATGTCATCTTGTCCGAAATGGTGACTTTAAGGACAGTCTCATGACCCATGCGTGGGTAATACTTCATCACGTTTAAGAACCTTATAAACCTTTAGTTCAGTGCCCCTGTTTCTTTATGGATGCCCTTCCCTTGCTTTGGACTGCAGTCGCGATAACCTCGTTCTATGTCGTACCAGCACTTTACAAGGCCTGGGTTGACAGGAGAATCGTGCGTCGTCTACCTCGAAGTTCAAGTTTGATATCAATCTTTCACCAGCTGAGCAAGGTACCTACTATTGGAGGTTCAGGGATCCTCTCCTCGTACATAGGAGCGTACAGATTTGTATCCAATGCTCGTGATATGATTACTGATGGATATGCCAAGGTTCGAACATTCATCAAAACGCTGACAAATAGGGCTCAAGATCTCACATAGTATCGAGGTTCTGCATTCAAGATTCCGGGTATCTCCAACTGGATAGTAGTTGTCAGCGGTCCCCGATTTATAGATGAACTGCGTAAAGCTCCAGATGACTCTGTTTCTTTTCGAGCAGCTGCCAAAGATGTATGTATTATCTTCTTTGTAACCCCTGAGTAACACTTACACGCGGACTTCAAGTTTCTTCAAATTATGTACACTATGGGTCCAGAAGCATTCGATAGTTCTTATCACGTCGAAGTTGTCAGATCTCCTCTTACTCGCAACTTGGTTGCGCGTTTTCCTGATGTACAAGATGAAATCAAATCAGCATTTGAAGAATACATTCCGCAGACCGAAGGTCAGCAAAGAACCTTCGCCCTCAGTTGTGGATTGATCCTGGTTTACTAGATTGGACTGAAATTAGCGCACTTTCAACAATCAGGAAGATAGTCAGCCGTTCTAGTAACCGATTGTTTGTTGGCCTTCCACTCTGTTGGTCTTTGGGCCTCCTTATGGATTTTTCACCTAATCTTTTCACAGGTCGAAACGATGATTACAGAGATCTCAACATCGAATTTGCCATTGCTGTCCTGAAGACGGCCCAAATTATCAACTTGTTTCCGAACTTTTTAAGGCCGTAGGTTGGTTCTTTGTCAAATGGGTCACTTATAACTTCTCCTAGATATGCTGGACGTTATTTGTCCAACGTTGAATCACATATTCAACGTGCCTTGGGCCACCTTCGCCCCCTCATTCAGGAGCGACTTGATAATGAGGCTAGATACGGCAATGATTGGCCGGAGAGGCCGGTGAGTATGCTGTTCTTTCCTTAACTTGGTTGATCTAACGACACACTACAAGAATGACGCTTTGTCTTGGTTATTAAGCCACGCAAAAGAAAACCAGAAGACTGCCCGCGATCTCGCCATACGCATCCTGGTGATCAATTTTGCTGCTATCCATACGACATCGCAGGTGAGACCCAGTTTGACCGTCCTTTTCCAAATCCCTGTTGTCAACCGTCGTTGTCAGGCCTTTACCCAAGCTCTGTTTGACCTCGCGGCCAATCCATCTCTTGTTCCAGCTTTACGCGGAGAGGTAGAAACCGTGATCAAGGAGGAAGGATATTCAAAAATGTCACTGCATAAAATGGTAAAACTTGATAGCCTCATAAAGGAATCACAGAGGCTCGGCGCAAACAATGCTCGTGTGTTTCAGAATCCTTGACTTAGTTGTACTATCTAAGCGATCAATCTCATCCAGTAATCATGCAACGGAAGGTTCTGAAGGACTTCACCTTCTCCGATGGAACTGTCGTTCCAAAAGGACATATCATCGCTGTTCCTAACTTTGCGATGCATTACGACGAGGTATACCGTCTATTCCATGCACCAGAAACGATGCCGAAGCACTGTCCCACAGGAGAATTATGTGGATGCCTCAGTCTTCGATGCGTTCCGATTTTCCAAAATGAGGGAATTTCAACCGGAAGGGTTCAGTAAGCATCAAATGGTGGCCTTGAGTTATGATTACATTGTTTTTGGACATGGTAGACATGCATGGTAGAAGTCATTGACCCCTCGATCTGCTTTTGAAGCTGATTTTACCTCCAGTCCAGGACGATTTTTTGCTGTCAATGAACTCAAAGCCTTACTTGCGCACACCTTAATCAATTATGATGTGTCATTTGAGAATAACGGTCTACGGCCCGCCAATACTGCGTTCAACACAAGGATCTCGGCGAACCCCAATGCGGTAGTCTTGTTCAGGAAAAGGCGTAGTTGAGACTGAAGGCCTTGTACTTCGTCTCATACTGTCAACTTCTTTTCTGCTATCCTCAATCTTGAGACAACGCTGCTGATTCTGTTTAAATGTAGTGCATAGGCGTGTTCGAGCCATTATCACACTGAATTCTTTACATCTAGGGACTGTATCTCCATAGCCACAAATGATATGTACCACATGTACTTGGACAAGCTATGATACTATGTACCAGGGGGACGCTTAAAAATAATATGCTTGCCCTTTGATTTACGAGCCACGTCGTAGAATCCGTCATATGCCCACTGACGAGAAGCATGATTAGCATGGCAGAACTCACGAGGCGAAAACCCCTGCTGTTACATACGTCCACGGAACCTTTGCCGCCTTGATTGAAAAATTCACCTTCCCTAGCGTAGTACACATCATATCTATCAATCATTGTGAAAGTCGTAGCCCATTGATCATGAGCATCATGATAACAGTTGGAAGAAATGATGTACTTGACCGTCTTCCCATTGACTTCAACATCTTTTTCCATGTGGTCCCAGTCCACTCCCTTTGTACCTTTGAAATCGACGTGATGTTTAGAGTGGCAGATGACCCAATTGAATTGAGGATGATCATGACGGCCTTGTTCGACTACACTCTTCGTGAATTCCGACTTTACCTGCAGCGACCACCGTCATATAACCATAACGCAAATTGTAATCGAGTCATTATGTACCTTCTTCTCGCGACGCTTAGCTTTGACTTTCTCGACGATCTTTGAAATGAGCTTTGAAATGCCCTTAACAACAGCCTTGACAGCCCCAGCGATCTGGCGTTTCTGTAATTGCCTTTGCAGAGGGTTTATATGCGTTTTCACAGTGAGAGCGCCATACGTGTGTGCAGCGGCAGCATCGGGTTTGGAGTGGCGTAGAGAAGATGCTCTGGCACTAAGTGATAGGGAGGTCGGAGAACGGCTGTGGTTTATCTGGAGAGGAAGAGCGAGCACATCATGAACTAGAAGGAAGGTAACAGTCAAGGCAACAATATGCATCGAAGATCTCAGCATTATCGACAATAGTGACCAGCACCGATGTTCAATCAAGGTAGGGACTGAATCCAGCTAGAGTTGAACATGAGTCCAAGAGTGTGTATATATAATCATCTATGAGCGAGAAATCGTGATCATCATCATGATGTCAAATGAAACCAGGACATCATCGAAGGATTGCCTAGACGATTGTTTATTTGATCTGATGGAGAATTGGGGGCTGTGAACCGGCGGTGGACGAGTTGAGTGCAACAGAGTCGACTGGTACAATTTCACTTGAAGTTTGGACATGCCTTCACAAGTGCTTTAAGCGGACTTGAAATCGATATACAAGGGACGAAAGGATGCCTCGAAGCTGAGCAATACTGTCATGTGTCACGGAAGGCTCTCAAATAATATCCGCCTTCTAAGTGTGACTCTCAGGACCCTCCTCATCCTTGTTGGGCAGAGCGTGAGAAGACGAACAACCTCTAAGAACATGGCAGTCACACCCTTCCCGAGCAAAAGTGTCCAAAGAAAGGATGTTTTTGTTACCAAGAGGAGACGATCTGGGGGTTTAGATTCCAGTGTGAGAGGAGCAGCTGGCGAAGCATGCAGGGGATGCAAGATAGGAGTGGGAAACCAGAAACAGCATACAGATGGAAATCAAATTTGGCAATCAACCACTCAGATTGTTGTAGTCAATCAGTGACCCTGAGAAATGGTCAGAAAGGAGGGGTCAGGGAGGATAGAAAAGAATGCCCAGTTCAAATCCCTCATCAGCTCCAGCATTGGTGTTGCTCATGAAATCTATGCCCGACTGCTTGTAGAGGTGGATGCCTTTTGTGTGCAATCTTGGAGGTGTTGTTCATTATACAGCAGAGTCCTCTGTTGCATGTACATGGGAGAGCTTGATGAGTTTGACACATGTTGCATGGAGGGAAGAGGCACTGTGAGAAATCTTGTTGAGTAGGTTAGACAGTGTGATGGAACTGTTGAACAGAGTGACAATGTTTGTGCCGAGAGACAAATCTACTTGGGATTCCAGTCAAAGTGGAGCTGGTCAGGATTAGAAGAGGTGCAGCTGTCTGCGCTGTTCCTGTTGTTGTTGAGGAGGGAGTGTTAGGATGGAAATCAAGACAGGGGCATTCTGGAAGTTGGACCCCTTGCACTGCAAGAAGATGAAGCTTATCAAGGAACAATGCCACAGCCTCTTGCATGCTCTGGTCTTGTAGGTTTCCACACTCTGTTGAGAGCTATCCTGATAAGAATCTTGAAGTAGTGTGCTGTAACAAGGGCAAGTTCTTGTGTCATTCTCATCTAACATGACCCAGGCTCCTGAACAGCTCAACAGTCTTTTAACAAAGCAATCAGATTTCTCAAATGTGGGACATTCTTGTTGAGCATTCAACATGAGGCAGCCAGCCCTAAGCAATCTGTGAGATCCGTACACCTTTCATATTGTAACGGAGCATCCCCTTCTAACTGTATATAATCATATTATAACCTATCACTTCAGGAAATTGTCTGAGTTTCTTGAGGAAAACATAATAGAAACATGTTATATGATTTCTAATATGTTTTCCTCAAGTAGAAATTATTAAGTAGATTTGGAAACAGTTAAATAAAATTATTTGTGTTCATATTGTGTATTTCAAGCAAATAAAATAGTTTTCATTCGAATTTTTCTTGAGAAACACAGAGAAACACATTATAAATACAGATCATGTTTCTCACCTCTAACCCAAGAAAAACATTTCATGTATCTTTATGTGATTCTTTCAAAACTCTTATTATGTTTCTTTTCACTGTATCTTGAGAAAATCCTTTTGTATTTCTTTGGTAAAATTAGTTAGAAACATTTTTGGTAATTTGTGAGAAAAATAAATTAAAAAATCTTAAAATGTTTCTTAAGAAAC
>JAGGAV010000428.1:0-13409 GCA_017657295.1 Termitomyces sp. DKA64
GCATTGGCCCCAACCACTCATCATGCTTGGACAGCCTATATGTGGCTATTTGCAATGGTGGTAGCTCAGCCCCATCTCTATTAAGATGCAGTTGACAGCTACTGTGCTCATGTAGGGGAATTTGAGGAATTCCACCCCTACACCTTAATATTGCATAGGCTACAAGTGCTGCCTGTGCAGATTCCAAATCTGAGCAAAATGGAGGTGATTTGTCACCTCCTTGCTAATCATGTGCCACCTGCCTGGGTGAACTATGCATATGCCTATGGTATATGCTACTTGAATTACCACTGGTCAGGGAGTGTCATGCATCTCAACCTGTTCTTGCAGGTTGACACTGAACACCACTGGTGACTCCATATCATTGGCAAGCCCCCCCCATTTGGTGGGGTATGATGGGTGGTATAGCCCAACCTATGATGACTGGGAGCACTTCTGAGTGCTCCTCCAACTTCAGGAGAGCTGAGGGAACTTCCTGCTTCACATGGCCAAATGGCTACACTATGGGGAGTCACCCATCCTCACCCACTTGCTGCACCAACCAGCAGCAGTGGTTGATGCCACCCTGGCTGGGGATGGGATGCCACTCACAGCATCTCCCTGCCAACAGGGCCATCAAAGGAAGCAGGGCCCTTGTTGTCAACAGTGGACACACCTCCTGTGTTATCAGCCATTCAGGGTGTGCCCTCCCAGGCCACACCCCCTAGTGAAACAATGGTGGTGGACAGTGAGGTGGAGTCTTCCTCACTTACTGAGTCTAGCTCAGAGACAACCACCCCTGTCATCCCTGGCCCTTTGGAGATGGCTGTAGTGGCTGATGCTGCTATGCCCACCACCCCCAAAGCCAGAATTAGTGGCTCCTCAGATACAGTTAATGCTATATCAGAGTGCTGGGTGGAGATAGTGAGTAGGGAGGAAGCTGCATTGTTGCAGATGGACGAATGAGAGGGGTGAACTGCTGCAAGCAGTTCACTATGTATAATGACAGGCCATTACAGCCTTTTTTGCTATCTTTGTAGGACACTGCATCAGTGACAATCATCATGCCCATTGTACTCTGTAGGCCATTTTATGGCCTACCTTCTTATTAATGTAGGAGCCCAGATTGTAGGGCCCAGTGCAGATTCATGGGTGGAATGCCATATCCCACCCCTTATTACTTTGTATTATACTGTACTTACTTGAAGTGAATCCATGGACAGATTCATAGGGGGGGGGGGAGTATGTAATGGATGCCCTTATTACCATTACTTTACTTACCACAATTAGTATAGTAAAACATTCTCATAGTAGCATCACCCAACACTACCTATAAATATCAGTTATATACTTATGTAAGGTAGCACCTTACTTCATACTTTATAGACAGACTAATTATTGGTTTTGTGTTATGGAGTGTGAACCATAAGCTGTACACCTCATAATGGAAACATTACACTTGTGAACCACAGGCAAACATACATGCACCAGCTCTGATCCAGAACTTCTACCACCAGCACCCCAATGCCCCAAAGGCCATTTGAGGCATCTATCCCCTCTCTGCAGCAGATCAAGCAATCTGCAACTTCTTCTATCCAGTGCATTAAGATGCTGCACTCTAGAGGGGGGGTGATGTCAGGGGACCTGTCCAAGTCAGATCCCATTCTTATTTCCCTTGTTATAAGCTATCCTCACATTTCCACCCCTCTCATCTTTTAGAGACAAGTACTTTTAAACAAGGGCTATTCAACAGTGCTACTTTAGAGTAGCTATGCCCCAGAAGGTTGAACATTGAGGCTGATTAAAGTGAACTTCCACTTTTGGGATTGGACTCCAGACTTAGTGTTGTATAGTGTCTTTATTGGAAGCTCTAGAGTTAATTTTTCAAACACTAGCATTGGGAATCCTCAGACTTGTTCTCTTTGGATCTCCCTCTGCCAGGTGAGTAGCTAGACCTCTGGAACTTCTCACAGACATTGAATATACTTTGGATCTATCTCTACCAGTTGTGTGACTTAGCCACAGCCTCCAGAGGTTGCCCTTACACTAACCCTCTGGGATGATCTGGACAACTCCCACCTCTAAGCTCAGCCTCACAGAATGGGCTGGTAATACTAGGACAGCACAGCTGGCTCATCCCAACCCCATTGTGCAAGAGGAGCTCCCAGACAACCCTGCCATCACTGCAGACAACTCTGTCAAGTGCAAATCAGCACCACCTCCAGTACTAGACCCCCACACTTACAATGAGTCAATTTTCCTTCAATCCTGATGACAATTGTATTCCTCCCATTGACATTCATACTTATCCCAGACACCCATGCAATTCTTGCCAGAAGGAGGAGGGGTAGGAGATGCCAACAATGCTGATAAAGATGCTGGAGAGGACATAGGCAGAATTTTGGGAAACACCAGGGTACATCCTGACCCTTTTAAATTCCTAGGAGGAGCTTTTTGATGAGTGATAATCCTGCTTCAACTTTATTCCTCATGCTGCTGCCACCACTGTGAATTGATCAATATTGCTTCAACTTTGATTCTTATGCCCCACCAATCCCTGACTCATGCTCCATGCCTCAAGAGTCTTGATTGTGAAGGGGAGATAATGTCATGGCCCACTCCCAAACCTCCAAACCTCTCCCCCAGCAACCCCTGCTTCCCTGGAGTACTCACCAATGCCCCCTCAACCTACCTCACCTGACCTTTATCCAATCCTGGCACCCACCCTAGCAATCTCTGATGACTTTCCATTGGGCCTCAACATGTCCCCTACAGGCTCCATCAACCCCCTGACCTCTTTCAAACTCCCAGGCAACCCCCAACAGTGCTCCTGACCCTGGCACACATCCCCAACTTGTCACCATGACCTACTTGACCACTTTGGAGCATCCTGACAACCATAGTGTGGCCCACATTCCCATCAGTTCCCATCAATATATCACTGCAGCCTGCCAACTAATCAGAACCAACACCCATCAACTCCACACAGCTCTGACAAGCCCTGCCATCAGACCTGCAGTCTCCAGAGGAGTTCCTGTAGTTAGTATATAAGTTGTAGAGTAATATCTGCTGTGGTAGTCTTGATATTGCATACATTTTGTGTTCTCTTTGTCTTGTTGTTCCATCTTGTCTGTTTCTGTCAGGTTCTGCTGACCTGGGGGCTCAGCTGCACTGGGCAAGTCCCTACTAGGCAGACACAATGTCTACACTTACTATTATGTGCTCTGGTGAGCTCCAGAAGAGTGAAGCTAGGTGGACAAAGTGAGGAAAGGTGTTCTGGAGAAGTCTGGAGTGCTCTGGAAGGATGTGTGGAGGAGTGGGAGTGATGAACAAGTGGGGAGCAAGTACAAGATGGAGCTCCAGAGTCAAAGATCAGGAATAAAGGGGAACTTGGGGCTGGGCTCTAAGTTGGGGGGCAGGGAGGATTTTGGAGGTCATGGAGTTGAGAGGAGGAGTTGGGGCAACAGAAGAAGAGTCAAACATAGCCAGGAGAGTCAAGACAAGATGAGAAACTGAGGAAAACAAGATGAGATGAGACTTAGAAGATAGAGACAGAGATGAGATGAAAAAGGAAACTGATAAGATCAGAACTGATAAGATTGAAACAGACAAGACAGAACAACAAGATGGAAACACACAAGACAAAACAGTAATTCAGGTAATATCAAGGCTACCATAACAGATACTGTTCTACAACTTATATACTGGCTATGGGACCTCTTCTGGGGATTGTGGGTGTGATAGCAGAACTCAACAGAGACACAATCAGGACTCAACAGAGACATGCAGGGCCACTGGATGTCAGTTCTGATCAGTTGGCAGGCCATGGCAGTATTCTGATGGAAACTGACAGGATGTGGGTCATGGGTGATGGGAACTGATGGGAACTTAGGTCATGCCATAGTCATTGGGAAGTCCTAGAGTGATGTGACAGACTGAGGGAGCAAGTCAGCAGTGTGGGCTGGGGTCAGGAGAGGCATTGGAGATGCCCAGAAGTTTGGAATTGGTTGGAGGGCTTGATAGGGTCTGTGGGAGATGTGGCCAGGGTCCATTGGGGTCACCAGGGTATGCTCAATGTCACGACCCATCTCTAGACTCCCACCTCACCCCAGACCTCCCCTGAGCCAGCCCAGCAAGCCTGGAATGCATCCCCCTCATTCCCCAACCCCTACAACACTCCCCTATCCCCAGCACCCACTTTTGCAACTCCCAATGCTTCTCCAGAAACCCCCAATGCTTTTCTGGCACTCTCCATGATCTCTCTGGCCTCCCCTCAGTGTCTGGGTAACTCCATCCTCCCCTAGTGTACATCACAGTTACATATCAAGACAATAATGACACCTGGCTAGCCAGTTTCAGAATACCCCTGTCAGGTTCTGCTGACCTAGGGGCTCAGCTACACTGAGCAAGTCCTTACTAGGCAGACATGATGTCTACACTTATGATCCCTGGCTCCAGTGAGCTCTAGAAGAGTGAAACAGGGTGGGTGAAGATAATAGTGGTGGTCCAGGGAGGTCTGTAACACTCTGGTAGGTTGTATGGAAGAGCAGAGTAATGAGTGAGTGGAGGACAAGCATGGTATGAAGCTCCAGAGTGGTTAACAAGAACTCAGCAGGTCTGAGTTATGAGTACAGGGGGTTTTAGAGGGTTTCAGGTGGAAGGGGCTTCAATAGGGAACAAGAGTAGCTGTGGGGTTAACCAGAGAGGTTGAGACAAGGCAAGAGATAAAAGGAAATAAGATGTGAAGAGACTTAGGAAACAGATGAGAGACAGAAGACAAAAATGGAAACTGATAAGCTTGAGACTGATAAGATTGAGATAGATGCAATTGAGAAATGACAAGATTCAATGAAATAATACAGAACAAAGAGGCAGAGACACAAGAGATGTAACAAACACAAGAACATAGGTAATATTAAGACTACCTAACTATTACTATACTACAGCTTAAGTACCTGTGGGGGGAACTCCTCTGGGACCACAGGTCTGAGGTCAGATTGTGTGGGCAGGTCTTGGGTATGGTTGCTCAGGGCATCCCAAGACTGGCTAGTTGGGTGGCAGTATTGTCTGAATACATAACCATGATGCATGCCAGGGAAGGGTGGAGTTGGATACTGAGGGGAGGCTGGGGGGATCATGGGGACTGCTGGAGAAGCATTGGGGTTTTCCAAAGAAGCCTCAGGAGTTGCCAGAGTGGGTGCCAGGAGTAGGGAAGTGTCATAGAGGTTGGGGGGCAAGGGGGGATACATTCTGGGCTTACTGGGCTGGTTCAGGGGAGGTCTGGAGTGAGGCAGGGGTCCAGGGATAGGTTGTGACATCACTCCCCCTTCAGTGTCAAGACCCTTAAGGCATGGAGACATTTCCAGTGGTCTGTGGTGGCATGGAAATTGAAGTCAAAGTGCAGTGTCTTCTTCAACCAGAAGCTCCCCAAAAACAAATAAAAGGGGCCCTGACATGTCCAGTGTATCACAGTTACTTCCTTATGTCTCCTCCTGCTATGCCTACTTCTTCTTCTTCACCCTTGACCCTGCCCCCCTCTGACAAGAATGCCATCAATGTCTAGGTGGCCTATAAGGAGCATTGGGTGGAGTATGACTGGCAGCAGGATTGGTGTAGGGTGAATGCAATGTACTGTCATTGTAAGTGTTCTGGTCTTGGAGATGAAGCCTGCCGACCTTTTCACAAAGAGTTGTCCCTTGTAGTGGCCAGGTCCTCCAGGAGTCCCTCTCTTCCCAAGGGTCCCAGACAATTTGCTGGCTCTGCTCCTGGTTTGTTGGGGCATCCTTCAAGGTCAGTATTGGGGCTAGGGAAGGTTCAAGTCATGCTGGAGACCTGGAGAATCAGGCAGGAGGAGGTCATGGCAGAGCAGTTTGCAGAGGTGGCAGGGAGGATTTGGGAGCCCCCCACCTTAGCATGGTCTCAGGTGAAAGCTCTAGCAAGTCAGTGTCTCATTGAAGGCTTGTGTGCTCCAGCTAACTGACAATCTAGTGCATTACTTGTGCTTGTTGCAGGGAGGAGTGCAAGTTTGAGGAGCCCACCATAGTGTCTCACCATAACTCCTCCATTTGCTTGCTATGTTGTGCAAAACATGAGAAGTGTTCTGTGTCTCAGGAGTGGCAGATAGTGAGCATTGTAGCAGAGCAAGAGTGAGACCAGAAGTGAGTCTTAAAGTGGTTGGGGGAGGGGCCAAGGGGCTAAGTTTCTGGGGGGGTGTCATAGCCCATGTGCTCTGGGGAGGAGGGTGGGGAGAGGGAGGGATGACTCTGGAGAAAGGTAGAGCCACTGTGGGGTGGGTGCAGAGAAGGGGTCCCATCCTCCAGGGACAAGGAGAAGTGTAAGGCATCTCCCCCACTGGAGGCAGGGCCAAGCAAGAGGCCCTGAGGTGAGGTGAGAATGGCCAGTCCTTCTAGCACACATGTTTACTCCCCAGAAACAGGAGTCATGATGGGATTGTCTGGAGATTCTGTCCTGCATTGGAGAGTATTAGAGCTTGAGAGTTACTTGGTGGTGCAGGGAGAGGAGCTCTGGAGGTTGTAGGAGGAGCTGGTGGTGGTGTAGCAGGATCAGGATGCAGTGAGGCAGGATCATGAGTCTGCACTGCAGGAGGCAGGGGAGAGGGGTACTGAGGTTCAGAAACTCTGGGGGCATTTAGAATAGTTGGAGACCCAACTGGAGGGGGTGGCAGCAGTGAAGCACCAGGGAGGACTGAATCCTTGGGCTATCCGGGAGGAAGGGGGGAGGCAGCACAAGGGGTGGTTGGCTAATGAGGCAGCTGCAGAGTGGAGAGGAGTTCTTTGTAAGTGTCTTTCCAGTGCCCCAATCATTCTCCTACTAACCCTTGAGTTCTCTGTCCTAGATTGGGTGTGCAAACATTGAATCCTTCTGGATGGGACTTTCACTGTATTTGTCTCCATTCAGGATGGTATGTGAGGAATGCCTGGGGACCTTCCCCCAGAGCTTGGCCAGGGTATTGGGCAGATGGGGCAGCTATTGGCAGGTCATTGGCAGAGGAACTTGGTGGAACTAGGGTTGTGATGGGAGGTGGCAGTGGATGTCAGGAAGCCCTTGCCATAACATGAGAAGCTCCTGGAGACCATGGTGGCACAGGTGGAAATGGACCTGGCAGTGGCAGCAATGGGGAGGAGGACTCTGGAGGATGAGTGAGGGGGTGGTGTTTCTAGGCCAGGGAGGGGGGTCTTCTTGAACTCTTATTTTATCATACTGTACTTTCAATATATATTGTATCTGTAGCACTGTAAATAGTGATTTTCTTGATATCTTATTGCAATGTTTTAGTTTGTATAAGGGAACATAAGAGAAGGAACATAAGTGATGCAGGTGGAAGTTGAATCCCTGCTGAATCTAGAGGCAGGGGTTATGCCCACTGAGGCCATCTGTTCATGCTAGTCCCAGGGATCCTGGGGCTTGGTGAGGTGTTGCTGACAAAAGTCCCAAAGCTTGGCAGGGGCTCTGGAGAGGTTCTTCCAGGGTTCCCAGGTGTTGTTTTTAGGTCCATAGCCCCTCCAATGGATCAGGTATTAGAGCCAACTGCAGACAAGGTGGGAGTCAAGGATGTTGTTGACCTCATAGTGGTACTTGTCCTTAATCTTGACAGGTGAGGGTCAGCTTGGATGTTGGCCAGGGAAGGGGTCTAGGTTATACTTCTTGAGGAGGCAGACATGGAAGATGGGGTGGAGGCCCTTCAGTCCCAGGGGTAGGTTGAGCTTGTAGGTGTGAGTTAAGACCTTCTAGAGAATCTTGAAGGGGCCAAGTTTTGCTTATGGTTGAGCTTCACCAAGGGTCTCCAGGTCTTGAGATTATGCCAGTCAAGCCAGATGAGGGTACTGGGGGTCCAGTTGGGAGTTGTTCTGCATTGAGTGTCAGCATGCTTGGAGTAAGTTCAGTTGGCAGTGTTGATCTCATCCCAGAAGAATTGGTGAAGGGACTGGAGGTCTTTGGTGACTTTGTGGGTGACATGTGAGGAGATGTCCTTGAGGGACAGGATGAGCCAGGGGTTGTAGCCCTTGTTGGCAAAAAACAGGAAGACCCTGGTAGTAAAGTGAGGGGTGTTGTTATAAGTAAACTCAGCCAGGGGTAGTTCTGCACACCAGTTGTTCTGTAAATAATTAATGTAGAGGTAGAGGTACTGCTCTAGGATCTGGTTTACTTGTTCTGTTTGTCTGTTGGTCTCCAGGTGATAGGCAGTTGATAGATTGGTCTTGATTTTGAGTACCTTGCATAGGGATTGCTAAAACCTGAAGACAAACAAGAGACTGCAGTTGGAGACTATATTGTCCAGGAATCCATGCTTGGAAAAGATGTGTTCAAGGAATAGTTTGGCAAACTCCAGGGCATTGTTGGTGGTGTGGCAGGGGATGAACAAGGCTTGCTTGGTGAGTCAGCAAACTGCAACAAGGATAGCATTGAAACCCTCAGATTTGAGAGTTCTACAATGTGATCCATCAAGATCAAGGATCACAGGCAGCAGCCAACAGGGAGGGGCTTCAGCAAACCATATGGGCAATGTTGGGGGACCTTGGCTCAGAGACATGGCTTGCAGGTTTGTATGTACCAGGTAACATCCTTCTTCATTCCTGGCTAAAAGTAAGTCCAGGAAATCAGTTGGAGGGTCTTACACATTCCTGGGTGTCCCTGGAGCTTGTGGTCATGGTGCTGCTGGAGGACATCAAGGCAGATGAACTTGTGGTCCAGAGCATATATTCAGCCATCTCAGAGTAGGAGTCAGTGGTCTGGAGACAGTGTAAAGGCAGGGTTGGGGTGTGGGGCATTGGCAAAGCTATTCTGGGGGTCATGTTGGATGAAGTAGGCATCTGGAGAAGTGTTTTGGATTTGATGGAGGATTTCTTCTTCATTCATAATCAGTACAGCATGAAGATGTTCAGGGGGGATTACTATGCAGTAGTTGAAAGTATTCCATCCAGCCTTGAATGACTTCTTTGAGTAGATGTCTGGCCTTCAGATGGCATTGGGTTTTGCTCCAAGTTGTCCTGGGCAATAGTGGATGGTGAAGTCATACTTTGACAGTGTTTCTGACCAGCAGGCTTGTTGTCAACTGAGTTGCTTGGTGGTCATGAAGTATTGTAGATTGTTGTGGTCCAAGTAGACTTGTATGTGGTGCAGGGTTCCCTTGAGGTAGGCTCTCCACTGCCAGGAGGCTTTGACAATTGCAAAGAGCTCTTTGTTATAAATGTCATAATTAAGCTCCACAGGGATCATCAAACCGGTGTAGAAGGCAATGGGATGGAGGTCCTTGCTATCAGAGCCCATCTGCAAGGGAATTCTGGCAATGGCATAATCAGAGGCATTGCATTTGAGTACAATGGGGAGAGTAGGGTCAAAGTGACAGAGGATCAGGGTGGAGGTGAAGGCCTTCTTCAGGAGAGTGAACACACTTTGGCACTTACTGTCCCAGTTCCAGGGGGTGTTCTTCTGAGTGAGCTGATTGAGGGGTTTCATGATGCCAGAGTAGTTATTGATAAACTGGCAGTAGAAATTAGCAAAACCCAAAAAGGACTGTACCTCCTTAATGTTCTGGGGCAGGGGCCAGTTGAGGATGGCTTCTACCTTTGCTGGGTCCATTTGTATGCCATCTAGAGTGACAATAACCCCTAGATACTCAACCTTGGTAGTGTGAAAGGAGCACTTCTTGGGTTTGGCATGCAGGTGGTACTCTCAGAGTTGTTCTAGAACATGTTGAACATGGCCCCAGTGTTCTTCCAGGGAGTTCAAGTAGATGAGGATGTTGTCCAAATACACAATAATGAAGATGTCATTCATGTTGTGGAAGATATTGTTTGTGAAATACTGGAAGGTAGCAGGGGAGTTTGTCATACTGAAGGGCATTACAAGATGCTCAAAGAGGCTGTAGCAGGTGTGGAAGGTGGCCTTCCATTCATGTCCTGGAGCAATCTGGACATTGTTGTAGCTGGACTGGAGGTCTATCTTAGTGTAAACCTTGGCACTGTGGAGACAATCAACAAGGTCACTGGTTAGGGGGAGGGGATGCCAGTTCTTTTTGATGACTTTGTTAAGTCCCCAGTAATCCACACAAAGACAGAGGGAGCTGTCCTTCTTCTTGGCAAAAAGGACAGGGGCTTCAGCAGCAGAGATCAAGGGTTGGATGAAACCCTTTCCAAGCATGTTGTTGAGGTAGTCTTTGAGAGCCTGGAGTTCAACTTCTGACATGTTGTAGATCTTGCCAAAAGGGGGGGAGGTGCCATCTTTAAGATTAATTGTGTGGTCATAGGATCAGTGCAGGAGACCTTTGAAGAACATGTCAGCAAATTCATGGTACTCTGGAGGAACTACTTCACATAATATTTGTTCCTCTATCTTTGGAGTCTCAGGTGAGATGGTGCCACTGTGGATATGTTCTTCCAGAAGTGTTGGGGTAACCTGGAGTTGAAAGGTGGGAGTGCCATCCTGCAAGATCCATGCAAAGGGAACAGTGCTGATGATTTTGATGTTAAGAGCTTTCAGCTCAATGGTGTGCTGGTGGGGGCCAGGGTTGCCAGGGTTTGTTCAGGGGACATTGGGGGTGCCTTCTGAGACATTGTGAGTGGGAGGGATGTTGAAGGGAACAGGTCTCAGGTCAGGCAAGTTGTCCTGATCAAGGCAGAGAGTGAGACTTGGCCAGTTAATATGAGGGTTGGTTGCTTGGAGCCAGGAAAACCCAAGGATGAGGGGGGTGGAGGCATGCAACTTTGTGATTAGTAGCCAAAGGTCTTGCTGTTGCCCATTGGCAAAAGTGATCCTTGTCTCTACACAGTGAGTGATGTTGCTGGCAGAGGTTGGATCATCATTGAAGAGTTTTAGGGGGATCAGAAGGGAAAGTTGCCAGGGAGGTTGTGGAGCAAAGGCCATTAGAGATTTATCAATGAAGTTGTCTATTGTGCCACTGTCAATCAGGGTGGATACAAAGTCAAGCGAGAAGGGGAGGGTGGTGTGGAGGAGGAAGTTGTGGGCAGAGTGCAAGGGAAGATGTGCCAGGAGGGTGTCTGGAGTGATTACCATTGCATGGAGGAAAGTAGCTGGGGTGGAGAAGATGTCAGAGTCTGATCTGCAATTTTATGCATCTTTGGGACCCAAACTGCTGGGTCATTTTCTATAAACTGATAAACATAGTCTTCCCCATCAATGGTCTGGTGTTTAGGGCAATCATTGATGAAATGACCCTGCTCACCACATAGAATACATGCCCCTTCCTTCTGTTGATGTGCCTGAGTCTCTGCCGAAATGTCAATCCAGGGCCAGTGCTCAATCTGATTGGTGCACAGAGCCTCCTAATTGTCTGTGGGGTCCATAGGATTGTCTGGGTCCAGGGAATCATTAGGTCTGGGGTCTGAAGGGTCTGGAGCATTGCAGAGATTAGCAGCATTAAGCTGGGTGGGGGGTTAAGGTCTGGGGGGTCAAGTGGTGTTAGCTGGGCCTCATCTGGAGAAGAAGTGGGGTGCAGGGTTAGCAGGCATCATGGGGGCAATGATTTGGGGGTTGTTGGTTGCTCTGGGTTGCCAACCAGGGTTGCCAGAAGGGTTCCAGTTGTTCTGCAGGCCTTGGTTTTCACTCCAGTCTTCCCAATAGTGCTGATTGATCTGGGTGACAAGTGCCTTGTACCTGTCATATGTGGGCTGCTTGGATGTGAGGCAGAGGACATCCTTAATCCATTGTGGGAGAGCTTGACAAAGGGCAAATCAGAGGGCTTATAGTTCCATCCTGTCTCATAGGCCTTCTGCTCAAACTGGATAATAAAGGTCATGAATTGTTTGTTGTCATGCATCTGGAGGTTGTACAGATTTTCCTCTGCCTCTGTTACAGTGTCAAAGACTCTGAACTTACTGGAGAATTCCTGTGTAAAAGCAGGCCAATTGGAGAGTACTGGGTTGTTGGAGTTGAACTGGAGCAGTGCCATGTAGTGATTGAAGGCAATGCCCTGCAAGTAAGAGGCAGCAAAGGCCACTTGTGAGCTCTCAAGCTGGAAAGTGATGGGCTTAGCTTGGAACATTGTAAGACACTGTGTTAAGAATGTCTGCCATTTCCAAGGGTCTTGGCCATTGAAGGGTTCTGGTTTCTGAATGTCAAGCTTTCCTTCCTGGGCCAATGTATCATGTGTGTTGTCCTGGGCATTTTGGGTTTGGGGTGGGGGTCCAGCATTGTAGTAGTAGTAATAGTTGTTCCCACCTCCACACTGAGGGGGGAAGTTGTCCATAGCTGGGCCCCATCCACCAGGAGGTCCACCATTGGGAGGCCTGCCACTGGGGTTTGGGCCTGCATTGTCTGGGGGAGGTCTCAGGGCTCAGCAAGGAGAAGGGGGTCCTTTGAGAGTCAGTGGCTCAAAATTGTTGGCATTGGCAAGGCAGTTAGGCAAGGGAATAGGCAGGGGTTGGGGCACTGCTCTGGAGGCTCTGGGGCTGAGAGGCTGTTGGAGAGGAGGTGGGAGGTTGTTACAGAGGAGCAGGGTATATTCTCAGGAGGAGCAGAGGTCAACATGGGGGGGTTAGTCTCTGGGGAGCTTAGGGGCTCCTTCTCAAGAGGCAGGTTCCCCACTGGAGTTCTCCAGCTTATCAATGTAAGAGAGGGTGTAGGTGGAAGCAAAGTCACCATTGGAAGGAAGGGGGTGTCTGTTTCTAGGCAGGGCACTTGGGTTCAGTGGGCTGGTCCCAGGTGCAAAAGGCACTGAGGATGAAGGTGGCCCAGGGATGAGCAGAGAGAGCCAGGGTATGAGCAGTGGGCTGGTCAAATAACCCTCTGGCATGGTTGAGGGATCTCAGGATATCAGATGCAGCATTGAGCTCTTCTTGTTGTTGAGGAATGGGGGCCAGGGCATCAGCTTGAGCCCTGGTGGGTTCTTCTCATTGCACATAGAAGGAGTCAGTGGAGTCCAAGGGGTCTTCAAAATGGCAGGAGTTTAGGCTGATGTGTATTTTGTCAACCAAGGCATAGAGTTCTTCCTGGAGGCCAGCATCAATCCCAAGGGTACTCCTGACATTCTCAGGGAGGGTGCCTTGCTGGTAGTGCTTGTAGAAGTCCAGGAGGCAATCTGCCTATCTGGTATTCCAGGCTGATGAGTGCTCTTGCTCTTTTGGTGAATTCAGCAGGAGCTAAGCAGAGAGAATGGAGGACCCCATTGCATTGTTGGATGTAGGCTTTGACTCTTTGCTGCCTAGGGGAGGGTGGGGCTTGGATGGGGGAAGCAGCAGAGGGTTGAGGCCAAGGGGAGAAATATCCATTAAGTTGTTCTGGGAAGACCAGGGTCATAGCAAGGACAGGGCAGGCATGGTAGGGCCTAGGGGGAAAAGCCAAGGGTACTGGGGCCATGGGTGCCTGAGGGGCTAGCAGGGTGTTGGGCTGTAGGTGGGGGTAGGTTCCTTCAACAGGGTATAGTGAGAGGCAGTGCCAGTCTAGAGGTGGGC
>JAGGAV010000429.1:0-13401 GCA_017657295.1 Termitomyces sp. DKA64
GTAGAAGTTGGTGAACCCTAAGAAGGCCTGCACTTCCTTCTTGTTCTTGGGCTCTGGCCACTTTGCCACACATGCCACCTTCACCAGATCCATCTCCACAGCTCTGTGTGAGATGATCAACCCAAGATACTTAGTCTGGGTTTGTTCAAACTCACACTTCTCCAGTTTGAAATAGAGATGGTGAAGGTGGAGGCATTTCAAGACAATGCACATGACCCAGCAATGCTCCTCTAATGTTTTAATGTAAATGAGGATGTTGTCAAGGTATATGCACACTATGCCTTCTGCTATCAGGCCCAGAAGATGTTGTTCATCATTGTCTGGAAGGTGGCAGGGCTGTTGGTAAGTCCAAAGAACATGATGAGAGGTTTGAACAATCCCCAGTTGGTCTGGAAAGCAGCCTTCCACTTGTCTCCCTCCTGAATCCATACATTGTTATAGCCCCACTGGACATCCAATTTGGTGAAGTACTGTGCTCTCCAGAGATTGTTGATGAGCTCCAAGATGAGCAGGAGGGGGTAGTGGTTCTTCATCATCATGGCATTAAGCACCTGGTAGTCCTGGACCAGTTGGAGGGAGCCATCCTTCTTCTTGATGAAGACTGGAGAAGCCATGGAGGATTTGGAAGAGTGGATGCAGCTGGAGGCTAAGTTCTCCTGTAGGAAGGCATCAAGTTTGTCCTGCTCCTTTGGCACCAGTGGGTAAACCTTGCAGCTAGCAGGCTTAGAGTCCAGTACTAGTTGATGGCATGATCCCACTGTTTGCACTCTAGAAGTGAGTTGAATGAGACCTTGGAGAACACATCCTTGAACACATGGAGATATGGAAGTACAATGTCCTGGAGCTCCTAGGGCATGGAGTTGGCTGCAAAGGCCTGGGCCAGCCACTGAAAAGTAGTCTGGCTGGCCTAGATCTCCATGACAGAGAGCATGAAGTGTAGGGTAGTAATGTATATCCAATCTCCAGTCTCCATGGCTTCATCTGAGGACTCTGGATTGCATGAGCCACAAAACTCCCTTAACAGATCCTTCTCTGGGGTCTTGCCACCACTCTGCCTGTCCTCATAGAGGGCCTCTCTATGGAAGAATGCCAAGGGCAGGGGTCCAGGAGATCTAGATCTATAAAGAGGAGATGGCCTGCCTGACAAGCCCAAATGGCTGCATACTCTTAAACTGCAGCCTGGCACTGTTCCCTGACCTCAGTGATGCAGGTGGTATATCTCCAGGAACATTGGCTCATGGTCACCTCACCCCAGGCCCAGTCTACTTTGGGGTTGTGCTCCTGAATCCAGGTGAATCTGAGGATCATGTCCTGCTTACTGAGGCTGGTGACAGCAAACATGGCCCACTCTGCATTGTTTCAGTAGCAGAGGACAAGGTCAACCACAGAGTTGATGGCCCCAGCCTCATTGGGCATTCCATCAATGTTGAACATCAGAATGGGCTAGGACAGTGGCTGTGTGGTCAGATGGTGGCACCAGATAAACTCCAAGTCTAGGAACAATCCTGTAACACCACTGTCCAGGAGGGCAGTGACTCTATGGGCCTGCTGGGTATTCATGGTCTCAATTTTCACATTGAGGCACAGGGAGTTAGCCAAGGGGTTTGCAGCTACCACATACTACCAAGGCAGCTGGCATTCCCATGCAGGGCAGCTGGCATTCTCATGCAGGGCAGCTGGCATTCCCATGCAGGGCAGCCTGAATGAGGTCTGCCTAGCATTGGTGGGCCCAACTTAGAGTCCAGAGTTGGTATTTGTACATCTGGAGGGGAGTACTAAGGTCCTGTTATCTTAGAGTCATCAATATCAATGGAAGCAATTTCATTTTCTACCAATGGACATGCAAACCAGTTAGTACTTGGCAACAGAGGCATATATCTCATCCATTGCTTGACTAAAAATCCTCCTCCAGACCTGGGAGGGGGGCACAAGCACTGCTCTTCTCTGGGGTCAACTCTGGTCCCAGCTCATCTAGTAAAGGGTCTTTGGCTGTGTCTTTTGCAGCCAACAGCTGCAGGAGAAGCTCCTCCTGCTCTGCCATAGAAAGGTAATGTACCTCAAGACCTAATGGGCAGTGCCATGCAAAATGCCCAGGTTTTTGGAATCTCTGGCATAGCAGCAGTGTGGCACAGCACTATTGGGTAGCATTGATATCCATGAGGATGCCCAGAGATAAGGGTCATGGGGTGGAGCTGGCTGGAGCAGAGACAGGTGCCAGAAGAGCAGGGATGGCATACTGGAAGGTGGAGATGGGGGCAAGGCAGTGAGTCAGGCGCATGCAACATAGCTCTCATCAAATCTCTATGAGCTGCCACTGATCCCAGGCCACTTTATACTAGAAGGCAATCTGCTCATTGTCCAGGCAGCCCTTGGCAAGGTTGTTGATACATTCCAGTAGCATGGGGTGCAAACCATCTTGGAACATGAGGCACAGTTGGAGGTTGTTGGGGTAGGCTGCTTGCTCAACCAGTGCCTGGAAGGAGTCAATATACTCATCTAGCATCCATTTCCCTTGCCTGTACTGCTCTTGGTTGCATAGCACTAAGGCCACAGCTTTGGCAGGGTCAATCAGGAAGAGCTCCACCTGGAAGTCCTTTTCAAAGGCTGCCCAATCCACAAAACTTCCAACACCTCCAGAACATTAATACACCCATAGCATGTAGGGGGAGGCATGCCCCATCTTCATGTATGACAAGACCCAGGCTATTTTCAGTGCATCAGAATCAAAAGTGTCCCTACTGAGATGGATGTAGGTGAGGCAGGACTGGAGGAAATGCTCTCTGCCAGAGCAGTTGCCATCATATGTGTCTGGGAGTGTGGGGCAGAGAATGCATGCTCAGAGGGCTACTGGAGCCACTGGGAAGGTGATGGGAGCCACTGAGGGTGTTTCCACAGCTGGGAGTGGCATGGAAGTGAGGGTCAGGCACTCTAGTAGTGCCTGGAGGGACTGGGAGATGAGTTCAGTGGTTTGGCAGAAGGTGGAGAGTTTGGTTGTGTGGTGTGTGAGGAAGGATTGGGTTAATTGCACCTGGTTCTCTAGGTGTAGCAGGCAAGTCCAGGCCTCATCCTGTGGGGCCAGGGCCTTTAAGGGAGTGTCCAGATTGGCTAGCTGAGACATAGAATTTTTCAAGTGCTTAAGCCTGGTGGAGAAGTGACAGATAGTGGCTTGGAGATTCTGTGCAGGCTATGAGGGGCTTCCAGACCAGGATAGGAGACTTGTTCTGCTGTAAGGGCAACCTTTGGGAGTGACAGCTAAATTATGCAGCTAGCAGAGGGAGATTTAAAGTGTATTAGATATGTAATAGATAATACCAATAGTAGACTAATCATCTAGCAGAGGGGAATCCAAAGAGAACAAGTCTAAGGATCTCCTCTGCTTGGTGCAATGCATCAGGAGGTGGTGGAGGCATGGGAACAACTGTGTAGGTGACCAGAGTTAGCCAAAGTATGCAACAATGGATCATGGAAAGTTCCAAGAGTCTCTGGAGATCTCCAGAGACCTGTAGAATGCCCCAGAGTTGTCAAACAAGCCTCAGGAAAACAGAAACAGGCAAGAAGAGTCAGTGTCAGACAGGGGCAGAGGTTGGAAATGGGTAGTCCCCTGACAGAGAGGTGGTTGTGATCTGAGACAATATGAGTCATTAACTCATTTTTGCAGTACCATTCATCAAAAAGGACCACTGCAATCCAGGCTACAGTGTACAACAAGTGCATTGCCACCAGTTGTACATCTGCTCCCATCAGATCTGTCATCAACATCATTGTGTCCTTTCCATTCTCCTTTAGGAGTGGGCCCACAAAGTCAATTCCAATGATGGAGAAATGCTTGTCTGAAACTGGAAAGGAATGGAGTGGACTGGTGGGTTTTGATGTCTGACTCTTGGTGCATTGACATTGCATACAAGAGAGTATGTAGGCTTTCTGGATATCTCTTTGCATGTTCAGCCAGTAGTAAGATTCTCTGAGGGCCTGATAACTCTTCTAAATCTGGTGTGCCCCTGTCAATCATAGGCCAAATGGTAGAGCAGTTCCCATACATGCATGCTGTTGGGAATGAGGAGGTGATGACTCATATACAGTAGACTGTTCTCCACATGTGCACCTTTGATGCTCCCTTTCTTGATGTCTTCACTGACCTGCTTAGCAAAGGCATCTACAACATATCCTTCAGTGATCTCTCTGATCAGGGACTCATCTGTTGTGATCTGCAGTGCACCACCTGCCACCTTCCAAGGAGCCAGTGACTGAGCATATGCAAGTGTGCATGCAGCTAGCACAGGGGTTGGTGCCTTGTCAGACATGCAGAATAACATGTCTGCTGCCATGTTGTTTTTGCCATGTACATATACAATATCATAGTCAAAGTCTGCCAGGAAAATTGATCACTGTGCTTGGTGACATGACATCTCTTGTGATTGGAAGTACTTATAGGTGCAGTGGTCAGTGTACACTACACTTCAGAGTGAACACCTAGGAGGCTTGACCTCCATTTTCTTAATGCATTGACTATTGCCAGAAGTTCATGCTCATGGACTGGGTAATTGTGCTCTGCTATGCTCAGCTGGTAGGAGTTATATGCCACCAGGCATGCCATCTCATAAGTTGCACCAAAGCTGAGAATTGTGCCTGTGCAGCAATCACTCACATATGTCACAAAGATCTTCTTGGTCAGGTCTTTGTAGTCAATGACTGTTAGGCAGTCTATTCCCATCACTATCTGCTTGATGAAGCCAAAGGCATGTTGATGTTCTGCCATCCAGGGTGGGCATTGCTTGTCACATTCTTTGGTGGTGAGGGGCATCAAAGCACTCATGTGTTCCACAAGATTGAGGAGGAACCATGGCTAGGTATTGGGTCAGCCCTAGAAAACCCTGCACATTGGTCATGGTTGTTGGTGTGGGCCACTGTAGCACATGGTTGACCTTATGTGTGTTGGTGCTGATGCTTGTAGTAGCTGAGATCATGTGTTCCAGGAAGGAGATCTCTGTCATGAACAGCTGGGACTTGCTAAGGTTGCAGTATAGGTCCACCTTTCAGAGGGCCTCCATTTCCTTGGCAATATTTGCCTCATGCTCCTTCTACCAAGTTGGGCCAGATGATGATGTCATTGAGATAGATATAGCAAATCTTCCCTATGAGTTCCCATAGGGCATCCTTCATCCACCTCTAATGTGTTGACAGGGCATTGCATTTTCCCATTGGCATAACAGTCCATTCATAAAGTCCCCACAGCATTTGCACTGCTATGAGATGAATGTTGTCAGGATGTATGTGGGTCTGAAAGAAGGAATTTTTTATATCAAGTTTCCCAAAAATCTTCCCTTGACCACATGCACCAAAGATGTTGTCAACTTGGGGGAGGGAGTAGTTGTTCCACACTGTGTTGCAGTTCAGCTCATGATAGTCATTTACCCAGTGTGATGACACTGTGTGGTCAGGCACCCCATTACAATATTTCAGAATGCAGAAGGCTGGCAGGCATTTTCTGATGAGGAGGGATGAAGTCACCCAGCATAAATGTGTTTATCAAGGAGCTGTTTCCAGTCATTGTGTTACTTCTTGGGTGCAGCATACCCTAAGCATTCACTACCTTGTGTGGGTCTTTCAGTTGGATGTGGTGGTAGATGTGTGTTGGGACACTGGTGGTGGCATCAGACAATCATATTGGGAACCAATCTGCATATTTCTCCTCAAATTCCTTATCTTTCCACTGTAGCTGCTCCTGGAATGCAATGGTCTCTATTCTCCCCCTGACCATTGCCATTACTGACTCTGGCAGTGCCCATCCATTGAGGTTAGGCAGTGACACCTTCTCAAAGGGAATAGGCTTGGGAGGCCATGGTTTCTTTGTCAGCAGTGGTGATGCAGCCTTAGGGATGATTCTCACCCAAGGTGGTGAGGGTGTTGATCCACAAAGGTCAAAGCCAGTTTGTTTGTCAACAGCAGTGCAGCAGTGCATGTCAATCACAACCTGCTCAGTGAAGAGAAATAGAATTCCTAGAAGGAGAGGTACAGGTAGCCTGATATTTACTTTAACCTTAAAAACTCCAGATTTCCAAGCTCCAACCCTTGATGTGACCTCCAGTTTTATGTACCCTTGACAACTCAACAGTGATTCTGACAGGGATGTCAAGTTGTCTTCCTCTGCAGGCAGAGGAAATTGACAAAGACCAAGTTGTGCAATGAGCTCATTGTTAATCACTGTGGAGGGACAACCATTGTCAAGCAGAGCAGTGACAGAGAGAGAGAAGGAGGAAATAGTGGGCCTGAAGGCATTAATCTTCACCTTCAGATGTTTGCCCATGAAGGAGGGTTCTGGGGAGGAGACATACAAGTCTGTGTTTTCATTGTGGATGTTATCTTCAATGTACATGTATCCAGCAATTGTTTTTGGTTTGGTGGCCAATGCCATCTCTAGCATAACTATTTTGTGTGCACATGGGTCAGGCCAGGTATTGGCAATTTTCATGAGACATTTATTGGGATCATTGGCATGATTGCAGTAGGGGATGCAGCAGTAGGTGCAGCCTTGATGCTCCTTCAGGATCTTCTTCTCATCCTTGATAAGCTTTGGGAGCCAGAGTGTCAGAGTGCTGGCTTCCAATTTCAAGTTTGTTGATGTGGACTGAGTGTGTGAGGGGGTCTGAGAGGTGCTCCATGAGCAGCTTGTGCTTCTGGTGTTCAGCTACCTAAGCTGCATTGTTGGCATTGATGAGGCATTGAGTGTGTGCATTCTCCCCTTGAAGATCATTGTCAATCTTGGCTACCTCCCATACCCAATCCATGAACTTGTCTGCAATGAGGTTGGAGCCATCAAATTTTGCTTGCAGGTCTGGGTTCATGTTGGCCTTGAGCTGACCTTAAAGAGCAATGTCAGATTGGGCAAATGGTGATTTGGTGTTTACCAGAAGTGCATGGAGGTTTTCCATCTTGATTTGCCAGTCCATGAAGGGTTTGTCACCCTGTTTCAATGCAAGAATGGTGTTGTGGACTCCCTGTTTCCATTTGCATGGCAGAGCATACTTAGCAAACTCTGTGTGGTAAGCATCAAGGGAGAGTGCATCAATGCATCTCTGGTTGGCATGGTTACACTTTACAAAGTGTGGTTCCAGCATCCCATCAGCCACATATCTCACAATTTCCTCAGGATTTTTCTCAGAGTGTCTCAGGTACCAATGGCATGTGTTCAGCCATTCTTGGAACCCTTTGATATGGAGTTGGCCCAGTGTGAGCATGGGGCAGTCTTTCAGCTTGGTGACCTTTGCCTGTGCAAGTGAACAGTTATCTGTAGTGAGTGATAACATCAGTTGTCAACCTGAGTGGTGGTGGCATTGATGGCAATATGTGACATTAAGTGGCAGTGAGCTGAGTAGTGGTGTCTGGCTAGTGAGAGGTAAGCATGGCCATTTGTAGTCTGAGTCTGGTGAGCTCTCCTTGAGGCTGGAGAGATCAGTCAGTGGAGATAGCAGTGGTGTCTGAAAATTTTTGTCAGTGGTTTCCAATGGTGTTCTGCTCATGGTGGTGATTGATTGGGGTGCTAGAAGGGGTATGGTAGTTAGAGTGGCTCTTCTCCTTGCCTCCTGCCAGGTGATGAGCAGGGTGGTGTTGATGGGATGAGTCAGGGCAGCATGAAAATTTCATGAAGAAGTTGCCAGTGTCAAAAAAAAAGTGGAAGGCTGTTGTATGGCAGCCTCACTCAGGACCCAATCAGACAGAACAGTGATATCTTTGTTGCATGTTAGATGAGATCTGTGCATTGTTAAATACAACCAATTCTCACCTTTGTTGTGCATTAGATTAGACGAAGGGCAACAAAGGTGAGTTCAGCTTTTTGAGCTCACATCACATGATCCCCATGTGGCACTCAATTCCTTCTTGTGTTGTGAAGATGCTATGGTGGCCTTACAGTTCAGGCTTGACAGTTGGGATCCATGTCAATTGGGGATCATTCATCTGTTGGCCATGTTGGAATGATTTTAAATCTGGATATCTGTAAGGGTGACCTCTGGGAGCAACAGCTAAATCATGTAGCCAGCAGAGGGAAATCAAAGTATATTAGAACCAGTAATCAATGATACAAATAATAACTAATCACCTAGCAGAGAGGAATCTGAAGTATATTAGAACTGGTAATTGACAATACAAATAGTAACTAATCATCTAGCAGAGAGGAATTCAAAGTATATTAGAACTAGTAATTGACAATACAAATAGTGACTAATCACCTAGCAGAGGGGAATCTGAAGTATATTAGAACTAATAATTGACAATACAAATAGTAACTAATCACCTAGCAGAGGGGAATTTGAAGAGAATAAGTCTAAGGATTCCCACTGCTTGGTGCAGTGCATCAGTGGGTGGTGGAGGTGTGGAAATGAATGTATAGACAACCAGAGTTGACTGAGGGTGCTCACTGAGGGATCATGGCAAGTTCCAGGAGTCTCTGGAGATCTGTAAAATGCCCTGGAGTTGTCAAACAAGCCTTGGGGGGGTGGAATTGGTCACAGCAAGTCAGTGTTAGTCAGGGGCAGAGGTTGGAAAAGGAAGTCCCCTGACATCACCCCCCCTCTAGCATGCTTTGCCTTGATGCACAGGGTAGAAGAAGTTTTGGATTGCCTGGTCCACCAGTGAGAGGGGATAGATTCCTTAAATGACTTGGAGTGCATCTGGGTGTCATTGGTAGAACTCTCTGACCAGTCCAGGTGCATGCACATTCTTCCAGAGTTTCCAGGAGATGTCCTCAATTCTGTAGCCTTTCCACTTCATCTTGTATTGTAACTGCCACTGGAATAGATGGCTATCCAGGATCTCCTCCACCTCATACTCCTTGTTGTCATTGACCACCACTGGAGGTGGCAGGGGTGCCAGGCACTGCCTCAGGATAGGGTCCACTGGTGCCAGAGTTAGCTTGACCATGTTGAATACTAGATGGAGCTGGCACATTCCCATGAAGAGCTGGAGTCAGTAAGCTAGCAGCCCTACCTGTCATTCTACCATGAAGAGTCCTAATAGCTGGTGTGAGAGCTTTTTTAACAGTCAGGTGGTGGTAATATCAGAGACATCCAGGTAAACTCAATCTCCAGACTGGTACTTGGGTGCTGGGATTCTTCTGCAGTCATAATATCATGCCATGTCATCCTTTGCCTTTGCCAGAGCTGCCTGGGCTTCCTTCTGTGTAATCTTCATCTGGTCCATAAACTTGTTCACAGCCTCATTCTCTGAGGGTCAAGCCCAGGGTTCAAAACCCATGTGCAGGTGATGTCTGGTGTCCAGGAAGAAAGGCAAAACTTGAGTGGCTGCATGAACATGGCTGTTGTACTGGAACTCAGAATTGGGAAGAAGTTTGTCTCAGTTGTCCTGGCACTCATTGCAGAAGATGCAGAGATATTGTTTGAGTCCCTGATTCATGCATTCAGTCTGGCCATTGAACTACAGGTGGTAGGTGGTGGAGGTGTGAAGCTTCACATTAAGTAGACACTAGAGCTCCTGGGTAAATTCTGACACAAATTGTGGAGCCCAGTTGGATACATAGGCATTGGAGAGACCATGGAGCTTCCAGACATTCTTCTGGTATAGGTTTGCAGCACCCATGGCAGAGCAAGTGGTGTGAGTGAGGATGAAGTGGGCTTGCTTGCCACAGAGGTCCACCACCACCATGATGGCATTGTAGCCATGGGTGTTGAGGAGCTCTACAATGAAGTCTACTGAGGTGATGCTCCATTGTGCCAAGAGGATGGGCAGAAGATGGAACTTTTCAGAGGGGAGGCAATGTTGGGGCTTGGTCCAGAGGCAGAGATTACAGGTGCTAGTGTAAGACCCAATATACTGAGACATCTGGGGCCACCAGTAGTTCTGGGACACTAGCTCCAACATCTTCTACCAGTCAGGATGTCCTGTGATCTGGAAATTGTGATGCTGCTCTACAATCCTCTGGCAGAGCTCTGGATCATTGGGCATGTAAATGTGGTCCCAGGAGGTCAGGAGTCCATCATAGAGGGCCCATTTGTCCACATGGATGGACTTGGCACCAGTGGTATGTTCCAACTTGAGCACCCAGGCTGCCTGAGCAATGAGTTCCTCCTGCAGACCATCCCAGTTTCCCTGCCAGATGTTTTAAAGGATCTCTACCTCTGCTCCCTTGATGACTAGGCCTTCCATGGCTTGGATCACAAACAACTCAGATCAGAGAAGGACAATGTTACTGTTGTCATCTTCCCCAGTGCCATAGTCAGCTCTTCAGGACAGGGTGTCCAGCTTTCCCATACTCCAGCCTGGCTTGTGGTGCAGTGAGAAGTCAAAGTTGGCTAGGTAGAGGAACTACTAGGCTTGCCAGCAATTGAGCTTCTTGGCCATCTGGAAGTACTTAAAATTCTTGTGATCCATCCACACTTCAAACTTATGCCATGCACCCTCTAGGAAATGCCACCACTCCTTGAAAGACCAGATGATGGCCAACATCTCCTTGTCATGGAATCCATAGTTGCACTCCACCACATTCAGGCTCCTGGAGTAGAAGGCCACTGGATGCCATTTCCTGTCCTCCTAGGATTGTTGTGACAGAACAGCTCCAGTGGCAAAGTTGGAGCTGTTGGCTTCCACCCAGAAGGGGGAGTTGTTATCTGGGAAGAGGAGCACAGGTCTGGAGGCAATGGTGCACTTGAGGTTGTTGAGGGCCATCTGTTCTGGGAGGCCCCAGCAACAGGCAGCTTCCTTTGCAGTGAGGTCAAACAATGGTTGGACATGATGGGAGAAATCCTGGATGAACCTCTGGTAAAAGTTAGTGAAACCTAGGATGGCCTGCACCTCCTTCTTGTTCTTGAGCTCTGACCACTTTGCAACACCTGCCACCTTCACCAGGTCCATCTCCACAGCTCCATACAAGATGATCAACTCAAGATACTCAATCTGGGTATGCTCAAACTCATACTTCTCTAGTTTGAGATAGAGTTAGTGAAGGTGGAGGTTTTCCAAGATGATGCACATGACCTAGTGATGCTCCTCTAATGTCTTGGTGTAGATGAGGATGTTGTCAAGGTATATGCACACTATGCCTTCAGTGATAAGGTCCCAGAAGATGTCATTCATCATCATCTGAAAGGTGGCAGGGCTGTTGGTGAGTCTGAAGAACATAATGAGAGGTTCAAACAATTCCTGGTTGGTCTGGAAGGTGGCCTTCCATTTGCCTCCCTCCTGGATGCATACATTGTTGTAGCCCCACCAGACATCCAATTTAGTGAAGTACTGCACCCCCCAGAGATTATTGATGAGCTCAGAGATGAGGGGGAGGGGGTAGTGGTTCTTCACCATCATGGTGTTAAAAACCCAGTAGTCCTAGACCAGTTGGAGAGAGCCATCCTTCATCCTTCTTTTTGATGAAGAAGACCAGAGAAGCCATTGGAGATTTGGAGGGATGGATATGACCAGAGGCCAGGTTCTTTTGCAGGAAGATGTTGAGTTTGTCCTGCTCCCTTGGCACTAGCAGATAGACCTTACAGCTGGCTGGCTTGGAGTCTGGCATTAGTTCAATGGTGTGGTCCCACTGTTTGCACTCCAGGAGCAAGTCAAAAGAGGCCTTGGCAAACATGGCCTCAAATGCATGGAGATACAGAGGCACAATGTCCCAGAATTCCTGGGGCACAGAGTTTACAGTGAAGGCCTGGGCCAGTTGCTGAGAGGTGGTCTGGCTGGCCCAGATCTCCACAATAGAGGGCAGGGAGCATAGGGTGGTGGCATATATCTGGTCTCCAACCTCTACTGCCTTGTCCAGGAATTCTGGGTCATATGAGCCACTGAACTCCCCCCCTAGATCCTCCTCCAGGGTCCCTCTGCTACTCCAGTCATCCTTGTAGAGGGCCTCTCTATGGGGGAATGCCAGGGGCAGGGAATTCAGAAGGTCTAGATCTGCAAAGGGGAGATGACCAGCATGGCAAGCCCAAATGGCCATGCACTCTCAAACTTCAGCCCAGCACTGTTCCTTGACCTCAGTGGCACAGGTGGCACACCTCTGGGGGCACCAGCTCATAGTTACCTCACCCCAGGCCCAATCTACTTTGGGGTTGTGTTTCTGGAGCCAGGTGAAACCAAGTCCTGCTTGCCTAGGCTGGTGACAGCAAAGATTACATGCTTGGTGTGGTTCTGGTAGTGGAGGACAAGATTGACTATGGAGTTGATGGCACCTGCTTTGTTGGGCATTCTATTGATATTGAACACTGGAATAGGCTTGGAGAGTGGCTGCACAGTCAGGCAGTGGCATTTCACAAACTCCAAATCCAGGAATAGCCCTGTTGCTCTACTATCCAGGAGGGTGGTGACTCCATGGGTCTGTTGAGTGTCCATGGTCTCAATTTCCATGTCAAGGCATAGGGAGTTTGCAGAGGGGTTAGTAGCTACTATGTACCACCAGGGCAGCCAGCATTCCCAGGCAGGGCAGCATGGGTGGAGCCTAGCCAGCTCTGAGGAGCTTGGCTTGGGGTCTGGAGTGGGTGTTTGTACATCTGGAGGGGAGTACTGAGGTTCTGTTATCTTAAGACTATTGATGTTGAAAGAGGCAATTTCATTTTCTATCAACAGACAAGCAAATCTATTAGTACCTGGCAATGGAGGCATACACCTCATCTGTCACTTGACTAAAAATTCTCCTCCAGGCCCAGGAGGGGGGTGCAAGTGCCACTCTTCTTCAGGGTCAACTCCAGTGCTGGCTCATCAGGTGAGGGATCTCCAGTGGTATCCTTCATGGCCAACAGTTGCAGGAGGAGCTCTTCCTGCTTGGCCATGGAGAGATAGCATACCTAAAGACCCATCAGGCAGTGTCATGCAAAATGCCCCAATTTCCCACATCTCCAGCACAGTAATGGTGCAGGGCAATGCTGTCAGGCAGCATCAACATCCATGGGGATGCCCAGAGGCAAGGGTCACAGCATGGGAACAACTGGAGCAGGGACAGATGCTGGCTATATAGGAGCAGGGGCAGGTGCTGAACATATGGGAGCAGGGTACCAGAGAGCAGTGGCCAGAGCAGGGCAGGGAGTCAGGTGCATGTGGCATAGCTCCTGTCAAATCTCCATGAGCTGCCACTGATCCTGGGCCACCTTATACCAAGTGGCAATCTGCTCATCATCTGGATGGCTCTCTGTGAGATCATCAATACATTCCAGTAATGTGAGGTGCAGGCCATCCTGGAACATGAGGCACATTTGGAGACTGTCAGGGTAGGCTGCCTGCTCAACTAATGCCCAGAAGGAATTGATATATTCATCCAGTGTTCTTTTTCCTTGCCCATACTACTCCTGGTCATGTAGGACTAAAGTGGCAGTTTTGGCAGGGTCAATTGGGAAAAACTCTGCCCAGAAGTCCCTTTCAAAGGTGGCCCAGTCAGCAAAACTTCTGACACCTCTGGGGCAT
>JAGGAV010000430.1:0-13392 GCA_017657295.1 Termitomyces sp. DKA64
TTGGTGGGAACTGACCCTCCTTTCCTCCCCCTTTCCAATAGCAGTTTTCTATCATGTGCCCCAATCATCAGCAATTCAAGTTCATGCAGACCAGTCTTGGCTGATTCTGGCTTGCCTGTGCCTGCAGGGCCATCATGGAGATGCTGGCTTTCTGCTTCTGGAGAACTATTGGTCCCAGTGAACAGTGAGTGCTGCAACTACATCCTTTGTTGTTTTCATCATGTACAACCCTGCAACAATGGCATTCCAGGACTCTGGGAGTGATGCTATTAGGATTGTTCTGAAGGTTTTGTCACTGATCATTGCACCCTTTTTGCTGGCTGATTCCCATTTCTCTTGCATGTCCTCTACATGCTTTAAGAAGTCCATGTCATCTGAGAATTCAGTAGTGTGTAGCCATTTCTTGGCATTCATGGCAGCAATTTCCAAGAAAACTCCATAATTATTGGTGAGTGCTTTCCAGGCTTCTGCCACTGTTCCATCCATCTTAACACTTTGATGTGTATTTGATGTGCTGGTGCCACTCTAATCAATAATCATTAGTATTGATCAATACATCAATAGCCCAATATACCCACTTTGTTGTATGGTCTTTCCCCCACACATTTTGGGGACCATGGGATGTTTGGTCATGTTATGCTGGGAAATGTGTGAGGCATGAAAAACAGTGTCCACTAAATTGCATTTTGAACTTGGTAAAATTCTTCAAATTTCTTATCTTATTAGGTCAGCATTAGTCAGCATTAGTCACCAAGCAAAGCCATAGCATCATAATCCATTGGCTAAGAAGCCCTTCTCACATGTTGTCCCATTATATAGAGATTGGCTAAGAAGCCCTTCCCACACATTGTCCCATTATATAGAGATCTGATGATAGATCTTCATAATTTTCCTGCCTCAGATCAGTCATTATTAGTTGGGGTTATTTTTGGTGATCATATTTTCTTAGCTTTCTAGCATTGAAGGTATGTGTTCTTTGATGTATCTGATAGCTGATCCTTGATGTTTTTAGTGATATCTTCTGGCTGGAGCTCTATCTCTACAATCTTGGAGCCACTTGCTATGTGGCATTTTCTATGATATTAATGATCTTCACTTTTTGTCCAATAAATTTGCAGGATCATCTGTTTTTCTTCCATGTATGAATATCAATGCTTTTGAAGAGGATTTTCCAATTCCATTGCATAGAAGACAATTTCCTGTCAGATTGGCATTTGCAATGACTATTAATAAATCACAAGGCCAATCAGTTAAGCATGTTGGATTGGATCTTTGATCCTCTGTATTTTCACATGTACAGCTTTATGTTGCAATCTCAATGCACATCTAGCAATCACTCAAGGTGATTTTGTCACCAGACAATACATCAAGAAAAACAGCAAATATTGTTTATCAAGAAGTCCTGAGTGGTTTACAAATGTAAGTATTGCTATTAACAGATTGAAATATTTTTACTGACTTTCAGGAATTTTAGTATGTGATAGTTTTATATCTTGATAGTAGCACTGTGCTTGTAACATTCTGTATGGACTGCACAAATAATACATATAAGAAAGACCCATGCTAAAGTCACAGGTTAGAAACTGGTTTACTAATATACAGTTGGGACCAGACTAAGCATTGAGTTTTGAAATCAAGGCCCCAACTGAGCACAGCAAAGTTGGGGCCAGAACTAAGCATTGAGTTGGATGTTGAAGCCCTAACTTTCCTGCACTCAGTTAGGACTGGGTCTCAGTCAGGGGTTTGAAGGTGCAAAGGCACGGGCCTAGCATGCTGACTAATGCTGACATAATAAGATAAGAAGATAATCTAAAGATAAGGAAATAAGATAGAAACATTGAAGATTAGAGGCTCTTCTTTCAATTTACACATCTTTTGATGTTGTTTCTGAAATGATAGAGTATGGAAAAGACTGATTTAAGGAACTTATTGATAAGATAAAATAAGGTAATTGATTATTTGCATATATCTTCTTCTGGAGGCTCTTTTCACATATTTCAAAGTATTTAATAGGTATATCTCATCTCTTTGATCATGTGTGCAAGATGTAAGAGAGTCTGTAGGTGTAGAAAAGACTGATATAAGAGAATCTTTGACAAAATATAGATAAAATGACTGATTATGTTTATTTAGAAGCAATTTTTCACACTTCAAAGTATATCCCATGTTTTGGATCATCTGTACAAGATGTTGGAGAGTCTACATGTGTGAAAAAAAAGGAAATTTCAAGTGTCAGAGTATGAGCACAACTGATTAAAGACAATCATTGATAAGATAAGATAACTGATTACTTGCAGATCTTGATCTGGAGGGTCATTTTTATATTCCATTTGAATAGATGTATACTATCTTTGTGATTATGTGTGAAAGGTCAAGGCCCTAACTGAGTCTGAGTTTTGACATTAAGGCCTGAACTGAGCACAGCAAAGTTGGGGCTGAGACTAAAGCTCTAACTGAGCACAGCAAAGTTGGGGCTGGAACTAAGCACTGAGTTTTGAAAACAAAGCCCTAACTGAGCATAGCAAAGTTAGGGCTGGCACTAAGCATTGAGTTGGATGCTGAAGCCCTAACTGAGCACAGTGAAGTTGGGACTGGGTCTCAGTCAGGGATTTGGGGGTGAAGCTCCCAACATGGTAGACCTGTGCCAAAGGCACAGGGCATAACTCATGCATTACTAATGCATTCATTGTGATTCAATAATTTCTCACGTTGCTTAATTTACATTATCATTTTACATTAATTACAGAGAATAATGTATCAAGATGGCAGGATCGAGGAGGTAATGCATTATGAGGGCCCACTGTGACTGCAGGTGAGATTGCACCAGCGATGGGCTGTATCTGGTGAATGTTGACGTATAGCGAACCGAATTTCTGATAGAGCATGCGAGTTCGAAAGACCAACATCGTCAATCTCCTCAACTTTGTGAATATCCTAAATTGATATAAAGTTACAAGATACATGATTAAAGCAAGGTTGTATGAGTCTAAGGCCATATATAAGACCATTGAGGCATAGGCGCTCAACTGCAGATCTGCTCGATACCCATGGCATCACTGATTGAGTCTAAAAGAATGTCGTTGAAATCTCCTGAAGAATCCCACATAGCGAACCCTCTGAGGCCTTTATCATTGATGAATTGTCCCTTTGCGGCTGATGCACAAGACATTTAGTAACGCCGAAGTACAAAGGTTGAGGGACTCACCAAAGCTTTTCGCATCATCGAAAGAGATCATGGTAGAGGACTTTGAGTCGTAAACAAAGGGCTAGAAATTGAAAGAGCATGAACGCTGAAATTGTCTCGTATCATCAGGGAACTAACCGTCTGACTGCAAGGATCAGTGTAATAAGAAATATTTTGCAGGGGAGATCCTGATTGATCGAGGAAACCAGAGGAAATCATCTGCTCGAAGTAGTAAAAGCCGGTGGGTGCGGTCGAAACGTCACCACAGATATCCGCTGTTGTATGAGGGTAGATTAGAGCTTATTCGTGTTCGCATCGTCCCAGATCAATCAGAACTCACGTTGAGGAGGTGCAGTGGCATTGTCGTTAGGACCATAGGGTATGCCCGTGAAACTAGCGTACACCGAGATCGACTGATTTGCAGTCAACGCATCGGTAGATGAAACGTTGAACCCGTGGCCGTATGCCGGTACACCAAGCACAATCTGGATATTACGTATCAGTATACATAACTACATGGACTATCTGAAGGACCGACCTGATTAGCGGGGAAATTGGTAGCTGTCCACTCCTGAACAGAAGAATTGGCAGATCCAGCTTTTGTCGCAGCACATGAATCATCGAGTGGCGCGTTCGGTCCAGTTGTTGGAGACCAGGAACCCCAGATATCATAGTCCATGATAGCTGTTCCACACGAAATGCTATTAATAATGCGGTCACAAATTTTACATATGTCCTCACCAATGTAGTCGACATCTTTCGCGAGGTCAGAAAGATCTCCGTCTGTGTCTGTAAATGGAGTGGCCCGCACAGAGAGGGTGATCATCTTATCCGAACCCATCTTGGCACGAAGCTCATGAACAAAGGCAAAAAAGTTGTTGGAGTCGTTACCAGACGCGAGATTGCAGGACATTCCGCCTCCACCCGGATATTCCCAGCTGTAAAAGGGAAGATAATGGTCAAAAAAACCGGTTGCATGGGATCTTGGAAAGGAAAATGGCCCACTCAAAATCCAGGCCGTCGAGATTATTGTTAGTCATGAACTCGTAGCAGGTATTGACAAAATTGGTGCGATTGTCAGGATTGACGAGGATAGAGAAGAATCGCGAGCCTGTATATCCACCGATCGATACAAGGGCGTTCACATTCTGTCACTTCAGCGTTAGCGTTGTTTCCTGACTGAACATGAAATACAAAGCATACATTCTCCTGCGCGAGAGAGACAAACTGAGGGAGGATGACATTATCTGGATCATCTGGCATTGACAAAGAGCCATTCTCGGTAGGAAGACTACATAGAAAAGATTAGCCGATCGGACTATTTATGCAACTCGCAAACGTTACATACGCGAAGGCATATGTCGCAACATTATACTTAGACCAAGATATCTTACTAGGAGGTTGTTCCGCGTTGCGCCAACCAGGCCACCACATCGCCGCAACGACATCGTCTGTCGAATTCACCGCCTGCGTGGAGGCGTGCGATACCGGTTTGGGGGGAACCAGCCCACAAGAAGGCGCCGCTGACGCCAAAGATATATAAGAAACAAATGTCAAGCAAAGCGAGAGCAGCATGTTCAGGCGCATGCGATGAGTAGCGAAGGGTGATGTCGAGGGGGTTGGAACTATTATGATGATATGAAAATATGGGTAGCAATCGATCGTATTTATATGCAGGGCACAGGCACAATCCACAACAAATCGAGCGCTGATTGTGGGGCAGTGACATGCGTGCTCGGACCCATTGTGCCATTGTCTTCTCGTGTATCAAACCGTGACCATGAGATAATGGCCTTGTGTCGGGTAAAAATACTATTATGATCGCGCTAGTGCGTGATAAAGGAAAAGAGAAGGATTTCACCTTGGGCATGCAGCGAAATCGATGCCTGGCGCTGCGGGTGCTACTGGTAGACAGTGGGAATGATTAATGAAGATCAGCAACGTGTGTTCCACGCTGGTCCGCGCATCTGTTGTTCCAAAAAAATAACCATTGCAATTGTCTAAGCCATGTCAATGCGATGAAAGGTTACAACGCAACGAACAATGTCTAAAAATGACAATGACATTGGCGATCTGACCGGAGGTTGGAAGAAGAAACCCAAGCGTCAATAATAGGCGCTTAAGCAATAGAGCGATGATCACCCTAATTAGGAAGGACAAGTAACAATCCTCATCCTTTGTCCCCCATGCCCGAAAATTATCACTCACAATGATACTAGGGTCGCACAAAATGTCTCTGCATGAGAGCAATTTACCAGCTCAAATTATTGAAGAAACGTCTTGTCTTGTATGATACGAATCACAATTTAATTGCTTTAACTTGTCACGAGAAAAGCGTTCTTGGAAAGAAGTGAGAATGGAAAGCAAACAACGCCGAACGGAGCACATTCAGAATGCGATCTCTCTTGGAATGATATGGCAACTGGATGCTTAATAGTTCTTTCTCAGCATCGCACGGCATAGGCGCGTTAGAACGCAATTGCAGCTGTATGAGCACAACGTTCATGGGAACAAAATCTATATTAAGGCACGTCCATGAATCTCAAGCATACTAATACACTATAACAAGCTTATGAGAGCTCCCATATAGCTAGGCAGCAAAGGACACGAGAACACACCTATTAAAGACATCAACGAACAAAAATACATTAAGCTCTACCTCCTCTGCGCAGCCCCTGTACCGATATCACGAACCATCCCGATGCGTACAGCCAGTTGCCTCGCCTGAAGCAGACGAAGGCGCTTCGAGCGTGCGAAGAGCACGAACAGAGCAATGGCTGCAAAAATGATGTTGCATGCCATGAATTCGAAGAAGTCTGCGCGCTCCTGTGCTACGATGCGGCCGCAAGACCCCCAAGCAGGTGTCTCTCCCTCCGGGTGCTCTGCCTTGAAGGCATCAAAGTCAATGTCGACATCTGAGCCAATGTTCCCCGGAAGTGGTTGTGCACCACTGGGATTTAGTGGAAGATGAGAAGGAGGTTGTGCGGACGTGGCATTGAAACAGTGCATGAGTTGTCTATTGCCGAAGGGTTGACAGAATGGTTCTGAAAGCTGGGTGAAAAATAGACGTAAGTTCGAGTACACTGAGGAGAAAGTAAAGTATACTTGAGATTTCGGACATGGCTGGCATTCAGTGAATGGTGTACAGGTGAGACCTGGATGTGTATCGTTCGCGGGTGAGTTCGTGTGGTCATCAGCGGCTAAAACAGTGGGTAAAAGAGCCAATACAGTTCTAGAGACTTGTAAGACAGCAAAAACATCGCAAACCGTTCTGAACGCACAAACATATCGTCGTTGCCAGCCTTGACGAGCAAAAAATCATCTGGAGGACATGAACGTGGTGAATGCGGAGAACAGAAACACGTGGGAAAACCGAATCACGCAGTTGAGGGCTCGTACGACAACGATTATCCAAAGCTACTTCGATCCAAATAGCCATGTCTCGCAGAGCACCCATTGTCGAGGACGAGTTCGACGACGACACTATCCTTCCACTCTCCTCCCATGTTCTCCCCAATACCGGCACTCATGGGCCTCTTCTCGAGGAATTGCACATCTCCGACGACGAGTTTGAGCCGCAAGCTGGTCCTGCTTCGTCGCCCTCTTTCAAGGCACACTCAAGGCCCATGGCCTCAGGTGCAAGTCGTCCGGAGACCAGCTCGACTCTCGACATCACTCCCTACAAATCGTGTGTGCCCTTCACTTTTTGATGTCAGATTAAAAAAAGAACCGATCGAGCCTTGCAGATGGACGTGCATCTACCCTATCTATGTTGATGCCAAGCGACCTTATGGAACAGGGCAGCGCCGTGTCTCGCGCTCAAAGAGCCTCTGGTGGCCTCTCAGCAAGGATATCGCGGAGGCGGCAAGTCGGTTAGGCCTCAGCACGCTACACGAGGTCAGCAAGGCACATCCGCGCGATTGGGATAATCCCGGCCGCGTACGTGTACAGTGGAAGAAGGACGGACGGCTCGTCAACTCGGCTGTAAAGACAAGTAAGTCGTGTTCCCTCTTATTCGGCACGCCTAGACGCGCACCACCCTTTCACAGAGAAACAGCTACTCGAGATGATCTGCATTCAGATACAACAATTGAAACCAGAAAACATTCCTAAACCACCGTATAATTATATCCCATCAAATCCCGCCGCAGTACCACCGCCCAAACTCACGAGCTCTAGCAAAGGCAAGCAGCCTGCGCAGGCAAAGTCCAAGTCGCCTGCCGCGCCGCAGCCTAAACAGACAGGTGGTCGTCGCATCCCTGTACCTCCTGAACCTCTCCCACCTCTCTCAAGTCGAATCTCGCAATATTCTCCCGCTATTTCGACGGGCGTGCTTATCGAGACTGTCAAGGCAGGGATGAACGCCACAGAAAACCCTATCCCCGGTGCTGGACCTACACCCGGCGCCTCCGGTGGTATCCAGAAAGGAAAACGGAAAGTAGTGAGGGTACGGGGATAATGTAAGGAGGCATAACGAAGTTACATACCTGTAAAGATGTACATATATACATATGCATGCGACTGCTTTCAAAAGGTTTGTACCGGGTTTCGGGCCGGTAATACCTACGACGGAGATTTCCGACTATCTATATTGATGGCACTTTCTGGCAGTGCTATCACACTTTCACTACGTCCTCACAATGTTCGCTATATTAGTCTTGTCATTTTTCACACGTCGGAAGGCGCGTTCAGGTTAGAGAGAAACGCTTCTCACATCCCGCCGGCGATTTTCCCCCCTTAACTTTTTCGTGTTTCTCAGAGTTGATCATGCACTTTGACACATTGGGGGGCTATTGACGCACAGATAATACTTTCCAGTACTGTCCGCTAGTTTGCGTTTGTCTTAAATGTATGGCAGTAGTATTCGCTTGCAATGTATGCGTTGCTTCGTGATCTGCTTGTCCTGAGATATTTTCTGTTGGCAGATTAGCGTATAGGTGCATCTTCATTCTAATTTATCTCACAGAGTGCTGATGTAGTTCATATTATGCATTGTAGGGTTCCGTTTTTCCCTTGATAGATCGTCTTTTTCAATCGCTCTCCTGGTGCTAATGTCAAGACCTAGTCTGGGCAATATTGCGTATGTAGAGGTACCGGTGAGTATACATCGTTGATGAATTTCCCAGCGCCACTGTAAAGAAGGACGCTTCTATCTAGCATACCATGTGACTTTACTAGATCAGGGTTTCCTTCTCCAGCGAATCGCAAAAAGAGCCTGTGTTCAGGTGCAAGTACAGGCCACATCTCGTACATATTGATCAGCGCTGAAGAAACAAGCTCTCAAGACGATCACCATTAGTACTCTGTTGCGCGAACGATTCTCCTGCCAAAGATGCTCAGGCTCTCCGTACTTGGTGGTCTAGACCGTGACGTTCCGAGTAAGTTTTCGATTGAACCTGACGCCATTACGAGTCTTCATCGCCGGATGGCTCTTAATCCAGTTCAAACGGGATTGCACAAATGGGTACACGAAGTATTAAGTGCTGCTTGGCAAGGCTTCCTTCGTCCGTTAAACGGTGCCAGCTGGGAGACTGCCAAATCAGTATCACGTGCGGAGATTGTGGAGTTGCCTATCGTGGAGAATCGTCTCGGTTTTTCAATACTCTGCGCCCAATTCGATCGATCGAAAACAATGTAGGTCACCCTATTCACAAACCAGTGTCTCGGTATCTTCTTGATACGGACCTACATCAACCTCCTCCAGTCGCTCAACCTGGCCTTGCTCCTTGCTCCTGGCCTCCATCTCACTTCCCTCTTTACTCCCATTCTTCTCCCGTGACGCTAGGTCCCTTCGACGAGCATGCCGACGATACAAAAACCATATCACTCCGGCGTCCCGCACGTCTACCACGCGTTGCTCAAGACCACTTTCTATGGTGTCGATCACCCTCTATCGACACCAGATGTACCAATACACCAGTACTTGGGCATTAAGTACGCTTCTGTGCCTGCCCGCTTTCGCCAGTCCAAGCTGTGGAAGATATACCCACCAATAGTTGACGCCTCGCATCATGGGTATGTTCTCATGTCAATCCATCGGTGTCTCTAGTGAGCTTCTGGGTCCAGACCGATATGCCCCCAGCCTCGTTCAAGACTAACTTATGAAGAGACATTGGTTGGAATTACGAATGATCTTTCTCCACAGCAGGTTCTCAAGTCGGATGAGTTTGAGTGCTTGAATCTTAACATTACATGTCCGGCTGGGCTTACACCCCAATCTCGTGTTCCAGTCATGGTATGGGTGCACGGGTGAGCACTTCATTATTTGTCTACTTATTTTCACGATTTACTCTCACGGGAAGGGGCGGTGACAGAGGTAGCGGCTCAAGTTGGGTTTATGATGGCGGTCCCCTTGTGAGGAAAAGTCTCAGTGTGGGTAAACCAGTGATTATGGTCACTTTTAAGTAAGTGGATGTTTTTAGACTCATCTTTCCTTAACTTAACTTTCATAACATAGCTTCCGCATTGGTTTATTTGGTTTCGCGGCAAGTCCCATGATTCGAGAAGATAACAAGGCTGCCGGCGAGGAGGGTGTCGGGAATTACGGCATGTCATTTGATCTATGTGCGGTGATAATTCGGACTAAATTTTTTCATTCACTACAGGCCTGAGGGATCAACGAAAGGCGATGGAATGGCTTCATCATTACATTGGCGATTTTGGTGGAGATCCTGGAAACATGACCGTTTTTGGTGTATCGTCGGGTGGCGCTGACGTATTGTATCACCTTCTGTCCGCGGTGAACGAAACTCGCCCGATGTTCCAGCGTGCGATTGTCCAGAGCGCGCTAATGGACTACAACCTTCCGGATGTTGTAAACTCGGGATGGCAACTCTCTCGCATGCTCTCAAGGCTGCATATTACCACCATGGAACATTTCCGTGCGTACGAGGCGGACAAACTTGCAAGTCTCGGGCATGCAGTTCGTGTCGTCGACGATGGTGTGTTTCTTCGTCCTGGATGGAAGGACTATTTTTCTAAGCCCAATGACACCCATGTGCGGCACCACCACCTGCTCAGGGACCATATTGCGCGTGCGCACAGTCGTGCGCGAAGCAGATCGGCCGCACGGAGCATGTCGAGTGTGCCGCCTTCTCCAGCACATACTCCTACCTTTTCCTTCCCTCCAAACTTACAGCCGCTGATCATTGGGGACTCTGCTGCGGACGCAACGCATTGGGAGCGCTCGGTTTCATTATGGACCGCTTCTAGTGCGGTGCGTCGGATCAAGGCTGTGTGTCAGTCCCTGTCGATAGCGAGCCATATCATGAGGGCGTATGATATCTCGCTACACATGTCGGACGAGGAAGTATCGGAGCACATCATGGATCTCGTAAATGATGCCCGTGTCGCGTGGCCTACAGAGTGCATCGCTCACAATGCGAAACGTGAACGAGGGGGCTGTGGTGTGTGGCGATATGTATTTGATCAGGAAGGTCCCTCGAAAGGTGCCCCGCACCATGCAGCAGACTTGATTTATCTGTTTGATACGGTTCCCTTGCCTGCGTCATCTCGATCGCCCACCTTCAGCCGCACGGAGATGTTCTGCGATCCCCTCGACGACGAAGACGACGAGCAAAGTTTCACCTTCACAGTGGAGACAGATGAGGACTGGGCGACTTGTATCGTCGACGAGTGGTCATACCGCCGTGTACGTGACGCTATGCAGGAGAAATGGATATCCTTCGCGCACGGGGAGGCGCCGTGGAGAGAAGACAAGTTTTATGTGTTTGGACCTGAGGGTGAGACCGGGGAGCGGTCCAGTTATATATTCGAGGGCAGAAGGCGCAGAGAGGTGTGGAAGGACGCGTTGGAGCCCCTCGGGATGCAACTTGTCCAGAAGGTTGGTGTTGAGCTGAGTCGCGGGCCGGTTTGATTGTTTTCTATGCAAGATTTGAGAATCTTGAATCTTGTCACGTCCGCTGACGGGTTTTGTTTATCTTGGTTCATGTTTTATCTTGGTTTGGCTTGTTTATCGTTGTATTGGTTCTTGGGCGCAACTCCAATTACGATGTTGTATCATTATGGCATTATAATGTATACTTCCCACATCACTCGATCACATTCAGACATATGCCTTAGGGGAGGATTAGTCGACAGATGATGCTTTGTCTTGTGATTTTACAGTTTTATTGCCTTGGACAGCCACATGTATATGGTCAAGGATCTCGTGCTGCTGGTATATACTCGCGAGAGGGGGCAGGAGTTGGACAGGAGGCCAATATATAGGTAAGAGTTCCGAAGCGCTGGCATGGTATATTTCCTTTATGACGTATTTAAAAAGAAGGATGTGGTCGTGACTCGTTGCTCGAATTGAATGGGTTCATGAGTGTGGCGGCTGGTCATACAGTCGCCTTCAAGTTTCCTCGAGCTGCATCGCCGACCTTAACGTTTCGCAGCTTGATGACGTAAAATACTCGCCTATTCCCTAGAATTATGATCAATCGAGACAAAGTAGGAATGGCCACGCGCAAGCATGGCAGATCCGAGATCTAGTTGGGATGAGAGGGAAGTTTACACGTAAAAATGCGCGATATAGTGTCCTACGTTCTAACTAAGTATAGACTTTAATGCAGTGCTGACTATTGACGTGCCACAAAGAGAGCTTTCGCATCCTCCGATGCAAAAACTAGAAGGAATTCCATAATAATGTTATTTAACGATTATACGGTAGTACATTTACTATTGATCGGATCAGTATAATGATTGTGATCTAGATCTCGGACCGTCCTGGATCGAAAGTCTCAAGACCTTGAGTTTGAGAAACCGGGATTCATTCAGCATCGAGGCAGGACACGAAAGCGAATCGATGGACAAGAATCTAAGTTTTTTCATGAGGACTGGATCGCAAGGAGACTTTCGAGCCTTTTGCATGACGGTTCATGTATCCTGAGAAAATGCAAGCGTGGCATTGTTGTCCTTGATAACTTTTTTTGATGCTGCAAGATCGAAGCGTTTTCGCAGCCCTTTGGAGCAAGAGTCTACAGGCTTAAAAATGACAGTTTCGAATTACCGGCCTACTAAAGCCTGTTGGGGAATGGACATACGGACCATCGGCGGATTTCCCTTCCCGGAATTACCTCTTGATTATGGCTTGCTCAGCCACACTTGTTGCCGATCCGGTATTTGCTAGTCTTTGTTCTTTTTTTATATTATTTTTTGTGTAGACAAATCATGCCCTCAGTTGACTTACATTCTGGAGAGTGACTGAGGGTAAGCTCATTTACTTACAAACCTATCAACATTTACTAAGTACCACCTGTAGACATCACTGTAATTTCTACAGGTAATATTATCAGTTGACTTACATTCTGGAGAGTGACTGAGGACATCACTGTAATTTCTACAGGTTATAGGCCCCGTAGCACTCCCAAATGCATTGAGCCACTGCTCCAACACTCGACTCACACATTTACACCTCCCCACGCATAAACACAAAATAAAAATGACATCCACAAACTCAGCCAACCCACCAACCTTCCCAGAAGAAGCCCACTTCAACGGATCAAACTATACAACATTCAAAAATCGAGTTCTTATTGCAGCCAGGGTGCGTGGCGCCCATGGTATGGATCAATAAAATGCCCGGAACCTACCATGGAAACAAAAGCTACCAAGTGGTCATCGAAAACCCCCTCCCAGAGGAGTGGGAAGAGAGAGACACTTGGGCACTAGGACTTCTAATCTACAACACAAAAAATCTGGTGGGGTTAGGAATTAAGATGGATGGAACAGTGGCAGAAGCCTGGAAAGCACTCACTGATAATTATGGAGTTTTCTTGGAAATTGCTGCCATGAATGCCAAGAAATGGCTACACACTACTGAATTCTCAGATGACATGGACTTCTTAAAGCATGTAGAGGACATGCAAGAGAAATGGGAATCAGCCAGCAAAAAGGGTGCAATGATCAGTGACAAAACCTTCAGAACAATCCTAATAGCATCACTCCCAGAGTCCTGGAATGCCATTGTTGCAGGGTTGTACATGATGAAAACAACAAAGGATGTAGTTGCAGCACTCACTGTTCACTGGGACCAATAGTTCTCCAGAAGCAGAAAGCCAGCATCTCCATGATGGCCCTGCAGGCACAGGCAAGCCAGAATCAGCCAAGACTGGTCTGCATGAACTTGAATTGCTGATGATTGGGGCACATGATAGAAAACTGCTATTGGAAAGGGGGAGGAAAGGAGGGTCAGTTCCCACCAA
>JAGGAV010000432.1:0-13351 GCA_017657295.1 Termitomyces sp. DKA64
GGCTTAGTCAGAGTTGATTGGTGTAGGGCTGGAACCCAATTGGCCAGCTCAGAGCCTCCCTCTAGTCAACTCTCACCAAGAGTAGTCATGACTCCACCCTTCCCCATGCCCAGACAATACTTTCAGAAGATCAATCCCAAGATTCAGAACCCTCACAATGATATCCCCCCTCATATTGTCTGCCTGATTGATCAGGCTCATTATCACTGCAGTTTGAAGCTTGTTGTGAATGCTAGAACACAACGTGAATATGAACTGCATGCTGTGAGACAGGAATATGCAAACCCAGTATTTTCAGCAGCTTACCTCATGGAACATACCTGGGAATTCCAAACATGTTTCCTGGTGACATTATGCATCTGATATTGAATCTTGCTGATCTTCTTCTGGGATTATGGTGGGAAAAACTTGACTGTGCACAAACAACTGATAAAATTACATTCTGGCCATGGGCAGTCTTGCAAGGCAATATCTGGAACATTCATGGTCAAGATGTTGCCCAATGCACACCATATCTTCCTGGATCATTTGATTGGCCTCCACGAAATCCTGCCAAAAAAATCAACAGCATTTACAAGGCATGGGAATATTTGCTATACATCTTTGGTCTAGCTCCTGGCTTGCTGTATGGAGTCCTTCCACTTCCATTCTGGCATTCATTCTGCAAAATGGTTGCTGGTGTTTGTTTCATATATCAATGGCAGATACACACAACAACACAGCTTGTTGTTGCCCATACATGTCTCATTGAGTCTGTTGCAGAATTTGAGGTGCTCTATGTCCAGTGCAGAGCCAATAGAGTTCACTTTGTATGCCCCATCATTCATACATTAACACATCTTCCCACAGAAGTCTTGTGCATTGGACCTGGTATTGTCTCTACTCAGTGGGCAATGGAGCAACAGATTGGTAGTCTCACTGGGGAAATCAAGCAAGACTCAAATCTTTATGCAAATCTATCTTGCCATGCTGTTGAACATGCTGAAGTTATATGTTTGAAAGCTGCATTTCCAGAGCTCAACCCTCTTTCTGGCAATGAAATTAATCTCCTCTGAGGTGCTAAGGACACTGGTGATGGCTATGTATTACTTTGAGCTGTTGACACTTGTAAACAAGTGATGACAGAAGCAGAAGCTGATGCATTTTAGAAATATCTAGAGAGTGACAATGAATGTGGACCTGACAACATTCCCTACAATTTCATACCCTCAATGGTACAATGGGCATGCCTTTGACTACCTCAGAAGTATGGAGGCCAAATTGCATGGTCCCTGTGGAAAGAAAGTCTGAAACCATTAGAAAGATCCCAGGTAGCATGCCAAGTTAAGGTATGTTTGCTATTGCTCAACAGTTCCATTAAAACTCAAATAGAAGATTTAGCTCAAGTACAAGGATCAGATTGAATTTGGGGATGTATGTTACTATTTTCAATGTGAGATTGCAAATGGTGTTGTCTGATCTTTGGCAGCAACATCCCTCTACAGCTGTCCTGATTCTGAGCTTCTGTCACTCTCAGCTGGTACTCTATGGTCTTGTCAGCATCAAGGAGATGACAGTGTTGTTGTTGTTGATGTTTGGTCAATATTGGCTGTGGTTGCTGTGGTTCTGCACTTGACAGATTTGTTGGGCCAAAATTGAGAGGCTATTTGTAGTTGAAAAACCTGGATTAGACATCAGTATAATTGTGGGAGTAATAGAAGATAATGAAGATTCTGATGAATAAATTTATTGGGCATGAGTGACTTTGTTTTTTCTCTGATGACTTTGGACAAACAGTTTCTGCTTAACACAGACTACAACCTTGATTGTGACAATCAGCTCTTACTGTCCTCTCTGCTCTTCTCATGACTATGACTCTTGAGGACATTCAAAACTTTGACCATGCTACTCTCATTGCCAGTGGAAATGTTGCATACAAGAAAATCCTTGAAAAACTCCAGCATCTTCAGTATCTTTGCTATGGCTTCTCAATCTAAGTCTTTCTTGAAAATTGATGACTGGCTCTAGGAGTTTACATTCAGAAGCAATTCTTACTGAGACCAACACAGTGGCATATAATCCAACTCTCAAGCACCCAATTTGCCATATCAAATACACAAGTGATGGCCACAGACTTGTATATCATGTTTCTGGACCTGTGATGGTTTGCCATTCTACTCATGATATTGATAGGGCTCATAGTGGTATGCACAGTATCATACAATGCATAGGAAGGATCACTTTAAGCCTGCTACTAAAGACTCCAACCATGATGCAGATTGCACTTTTGTTGGTGCAGAGACCAGTGACTTGGAGATGCTGAAGAAGTGAAGTTTGGACTTGGACTATATTATATTCATGACTCTTTCTGTACCAGTATTCCTGCACTTTGCATTTGGAACAGCCATTTGTATCAGTACTCTTTTACATGTACAGGGCTTGTGTCATTTCTTTTCTTCAAGTGCATCTATGACCTGTTTGTTTTGCCACAATTATATAAATAATTTAAATAATGGTTGTGCCACTTTGCTTCCTACCCTCTCTGCATATGCCCTCTTTGCATATATCAAGAACTGGGATTATGTTCAGTGACTTTCCTGGCTTTCAGCAGCATTCTTCTAGTTCTAGAAACAGTTCATTTTCTTCTCAGGCTCAGTAAAACTTTGGAGATTCAAGTTCACCTTCTCTTGACTGGAATTAGGGTACCTCACTATTCTTTGGAGGAAATGGTATGGTAGGCACTTTTCAACTGAGACAGAATGTAGGTCTGTTATACTTCTTGGTATACAAACAGCTCATGATGTTGGGTTCAGTCTTTTCAAGAATCTCTAGCATCTCATTTGAATTGAGATCATATATGGATGGCATTATTGCAGGTTTTGACACAAATTCAAACTCTTTTGAATTAGTTTATGCAATATCAGCACAACATGTTGGAATCTCATCAAGAAATCATACATCTATCTAATCAGGTATGTAGTCTACAGATATGACATGTCACAGGGACTATCAATATATCCAGAACCTTGATAACTTCATCCACCTCCCAAGTCAAACCCATCTCTGTACCTGAGTCTGGAGGATTATCAACATCCTCTGGTCTTCTACCAGTACCATCTCTCAGCAAGAATGACTGTCCACAAGTAAAATATTGGATGTGACAAGAATATGCAGCAGCAAAGAAGAAGAAAGCCACCATTAGCAGCCTGAAATCAACCACCAAGAATTCAGCAAACTCATACATTGAGACAAAGGAAGGAGAGCCTGTCAAAAAAGCTGTCATCAATCAGATTTGTGCTCATGCTCATCATCTCTGGTCAAGTCTCTACAGCAGAGGCATTGCTTCAGCAAACTAGGCTGCAGAAACTCTCGAAGCATACAATTATTATGAACATCACATGTGCCAAAAGTTATTCAAGCTATCTTATGGTGCCAACAACTGGAAAGCTCATATGGTTGCCATCAAAAACTACCCTTCTTGGTATAACAATTACATCAGTCAGCCCATTAAAGTCAAGAACAAGGCCCTATCAGAAAGCCAACAGACTCTTCAAGTTCTCAAACAGTCTCTGAGTCCATCAATAGCACCAACTTCCAAAGAGCCTAGACCAAAAAGAATCAAGTTGATCAATTTGACAAATGCTGTGCTGGAGCCACCTGTAACCATTACATTGACAGAGAAGGAGAATATGGCACCATTACCAGTGAGTTCTCATCTTTTGTCTTTTTTCACAATTAATCTGACCAATTTTCGGATTGTCAATCCTCTGTAAGGATATTCAAGGCTTTCATGAAAAAGTTGACACTCTTTTAGAGCTACTGTATTTTCAAGCTCAGAAGCCATTTCAAAACTCACAATACCTCAATCAGCTTCTACAACATCTTCCATTTCTGATAATAGGCTAGTTATTACCAAATCACCATCTTCCTTCCCAGAAATCACTTTTATATTCAGCCTCTCATCTGCTACTACACATACACAATCTGCAACCATGTAAGTCATTACTGGTTTGTTGATTCCAGATCTCATTCTACATTTGGCCTTCCACCTACCTCTGAAGCCATGAAATCTCCTCAAACCAAAATTATGTAAGTTGTTACTGGCTCATTGATTCTGGAACTCACTTAATCTGTAGCCATCCACTGATCTCTAATGGTGAGACTACATCCTCTCAGATGGAACCAATGTTAGTTACTTTCACACTGTCAAATTCTGAACTCATCCTATATTCAGCCTTTCATCTACCTCTGTTAGAATATTGCTCTCCAATCCTCATCCAACTTCAAAACTCACTGTGCTGTCAACCATTGCATTATCCATACAAGACAATTACAGTACAGGCTTGCAAACCAGTGATGTGCTCCTATGCTGCCTGATCACATGTGATCAGATAGGGTAGCTGGTAATAGAAAGGTAATAAATGAGGGGCAAGTTGATAAATATCCCAGAGAGCTAGAGCATGGAGAGGTGTGGATGTGAAGTAAACAGAAGAGGATCTATGTTGCTAGAGCATGCCACTAGTCAGTAGCACAGAATCATTAAGGGAGTAAGGGATAACCAGACAAAGGGAATGTGAATGTTGCTCAGAGGGGGTGGAATGAGGAAGTCACTAAGGTTAAAGGAAAGAGTGGCTAAGGGTAAAAGAGGCAGAGTCAGTAGGGTTATCAAGAAGGGCAAGACTAGTTGCTAGCTGTAGGTGCTAACATTGCTAGAACAAAGGTGAAGACAACACCTGCAGATGGTGTCTACACTATGTTGAAAGCTAGGGTGTCAAGGCTTGTTGCTAAGCTATTAATGATGATGAGGAAGAGAGATGAGAGTGAAATCTGAAGTCTGAGAGCTTAAGGGAACTTCAAAGATATACTAGGGGAGTACTTGTTCTCTGTTGGTGCTAAGTATGTACAGGGGGTATTTATACAATTTGTAAGTACAGTAGTCAGTAAGAAAAGATAGTTGCTGCCAGCAACAGTGTCTGTCAGTGTGTGCATACTAGGTGCCAATACAGTTTCCAAGGATATATATGTGGTATCAAAAACTGCATAATGTCTATCAAACATAAAAGAGATCATACCACATGTCAGAGTCTGAAGTGTAGATGCCATTCAGGTATGTTGGTTTAAGCAAGACAAGAAAAATGTAGATAAGGGTCACATGTCTTTTGAGTATCTGATTTTGAGAGGCAAAAGTCCCTTTGTTGCTATGTGGTATACTAGCAACCATTGGTAAGAAAGGTCTTGACCAAGTGCTTCTAGACCACAGGCCTAGGCTTTCACATGATGGGGCTCAGCTATGTTAGAGTCAGGTGCTGCATCATATAAGATAACCTAGGATAGTGGTAATGGTGCTCAGTGACAAGTGGGTCTTATCATCAGTCTTTCTATCATTCCCATCATTGTAGTTTCTATACCATCATCACAACCAATTTCTGTTGTCAACTTGGACCCAAGCCTTTCCACCAATCAATCACTCACATCAATGCCATATGCACTTGATCCTCCATCTACTCCACCTGTGCTTGGGCTAGCTGTTGTGACTCAAAATTTTGTTGTTCCAAGTGGTGGCAATGCAACAAGCTCTGGCATCAGCAAAGTCCAGCAGGCTCTGTCTCCAAGCAAACTACCCACACATGTTGCAACCAGCTCCAGCATTGACAAAGACCAGCAGGCTCCACCTGAACCAACAACAAAGAAAGAAAAAAGGGCCATTGCAGGAAAAGGTATGAATGAAAAGTGAGTTTTTGTTAACTTCCACTTTTCTTGCCCTCTGATACACTTGCAGGATTCTTTGTAAATGCAAATGGATCATCACACACCTGAATGGATTGGAAGATGAGTTTGCAGTCTGGAGCTTGTTGGTTGCCTTGGGAGAGAGCAAGGTAAGCCTTTCATCTAACTTCAATTCATGTTCAGACAGATAGCTTTTGGGAGGTTTTGTCAGGTATGGGACTTTGCTGGCTATAGGACTTTTGTATTTTCTTTGTGTTATTGATCAAGTAGAGTCAAAGTAATACAATGATTTGAAAGCATTTAAAATTGAGTGGAATCAAGCCTGCTAACAAGCATCAAAAAATTGAGTAAAATCTGGATTTATTATTGGAGTACAATATGACTAGATACTGCTTGTTTTTATAGAATAACAGTTCAGAAGTTTGATCTGTGTAGAGTGAGGTCATGCCAAATCTAGCATCTTTTGGTGAGCACAATTTTGCTTGATTCAGCTTGACTTGGTGAGACACAATTTTCACAGGGCCTTAGTACTCAAAGATGGACAATTACCAATGGGCATGTTTAAGTCACTGAGAAAGCACAAAGGGCAAATTTGATGGCTGCCCCAGTTTTGTGACCAGCCAATAATGACATGGTTGGTTACTTAAATGACAAATCTGTCCTCAGATCACAAAGTTTGGATCTGCCTTGGGTATAGTTTTGAAGGGGTTTCAGCAGTTTCCTATGGTCCAAAAGCTTGAAGTAAGTCCTCTGATAAATAGTGCTTGTGTGCCCTTTAAATTGTGTATATTGGCATGCAACAGAAAAATCCCTAGTGTACAAACTGTCAGGGACTTCCTTTTCCAACCTCTGCCCCTGACCAACACCAACTCTCCTTGACTGAATCCACTCCCCTGAGGCTTGTTTGACATCTCCAGGGCATTCTACAGATCTCTGGAGGTCTCCAGAGACTCTTGGAACTTGCCATGATCCCTTGGCAAGCACTTTCAGTTAACTCTGGTTGTTTATACAGTCATTCCCACACCTCCACCACCCACTGATGTGCTGTACTGAGCAGCAGGGATCCTTAGACTTGTTCTCTTCAGATTTCCCTCTGCTAGGTGATTAGTTACTATTTGTATTGTTGAGTTCTAATATACTTCAGATTCCCCTCTGCTAGCTGCATGACTCAGCCATTGCTCCCAGAGGTCACCCTTACAGCAAAAACAAGTCTCCAAATCCTGGTCTGGAAGCCTCTGATAGCCTGCATGGAATCCCTGAGCCCCCTATCTGTCACTTCTCCACCAGGCTTAAGCACCTGCAGAATTTTATGTCTCAGCTTGCCAATCCAGACACTCCCTTGGAGGCCCCAACCCCACAGGATGATGCCTGGACTTGCTTGCTACACTTAGAGAGCCAGGTGCAATTAACTCAATCTTCCCTCACCCATCACATTACTGAACTCTCCACCCCTTGCCAAACTACCAAGCTCACTTCCCAGTCTCTTTAGGCATTACTAGAGTGCCTGACCCCTACATCTGTGCCACCCCCAGCTAGAGAGACACCCTTGGCAGCCCCAGTGATCCCTCTGGCAGCTCCAGTAAACCTCCAAGCATAAATCCCCCATCCTGCACTCCCAGATGCATATGATGGTGATCAGTCTAGCAGAGAGCATTTCCTCCAGTCTTGCCTCACCTACATTCACCTCAGCAGAGATGCCTTTGACTCCAATGCACTGAAAATAGCTTGGGTTCTGTCATACATGAAGGCTGGACATGCCTCCACCTATGCACTGCAGGTGTTTTGACACCCTGGAGGTGTTGGAAGTTTTGTAGATTGGGCCACCTTTGAAAGGGACTTCTGGGCAGAGTTCTTCCCAATTGACCCTGCCAAAACTGCTGCTTTTGTGCTATGCAACCAAGAGCAGTATGGGCAAGAAAAGAGGACACTGGATGAGTATATTAATTCCTTCCAGGCATTAGTCAAGCAAGCAGCCTACTCTGACAGTCTCCAACCGTGCCTCATGTTCTGAGATGGCCTGCACTCCACATTACCAGAATGCATTGACAACCTCACCAAGGGCCATCCAGATGATAAGCAGATTGCCTCTTGGTACAAGGTGGCCCAGGATCAGTGGCAGCTCATGAAGATTTGACAGGAGCTATGCTGCACACACCTGACTCCCTGCCCTGCTCCTGCTGCCACTCTCCAGTATCCTGCTCCCATACTTCCAGCATCTGCCCCTGCTCTGGCCATCCCCACATTATGACCCTTGCCACCAGGCATTCTCATGGATGTTAACACTACCCAACAGCACTGCCCCATGCCACTACTGTGCTGGAGATGCAAGAAACCAAGGCACTTTGTGCAACACTGCCTGTTGGGTCTTGAGGTACATTATCTCCTCATGGCTAAGCAGGAGGAGCTCCTCCTGCAACTGTTGGCCACAAAAGATGTCACCAGAGATCCCTCACCAGACAAGCTGGCACTGGAGTTGACCCCAGAGGAAAGTGGCACTTGTGCTCCCCTCCCAGGCTTGGAGGAGGATTTTTAATCCAGCAACAGATGAGGTCTATGCCTCCATTGCCAGGTACTAACAGGTTTGCTTGTCTGTCAATAGAAAATGAAATTGCCTCTCACAATATTGATAACCCTAAGACAAAGGAACCCTAGTATTCCCCTCCAGATGTACAAACACCAACTTTGTACTCCAAGCCAAGCTCTCTGATGCCTATGAGGCTCTATCTATGCCATCCTGCCTGGAAATGCTGACTGCTCTGGTGGTATGTAGTAGCTGCAAACCCCTTGGCAAATTCCTTGTGCCTCAACATGGAGATTGAGACCACAAACACCCAGCAAACCCATGGAGTCACTGCCCTCCTGGATAGCAGAGCAATGGAGCTGTTTCTGGATTTGATGTTCATAAAGTGCCACTGCCTAACCATGCAGCTGCTTTTCCAGCCCATTCTAGTATTCAACCTTGATGGAATGCCCAACAAAGCAGGTGCCATCAACTCCATGGTCAATCTTGTCCTCTGCTACTGGAACCATGCTGAGCATGTGGTCTTTGCTGTCACCTAGGCAAGCAGGATATAATCCTTAGCTTCACCTAGCTCTGAGAGCACAACTCCAAAGTAGATTGGGCCCAGAGTGAGGTAACCATGAGCTGGTGCCCCCAGAGGTGCACTACCTGTGCCACCAAGATCAAGGAACAGCACTGGGCTGAGGTTTGAGAGTGTGCAGCCATCTAGGCTTGCCATGCTGGTCATCTTCCCTTTGCAGATCTAGACCTTCTGGATCTCCTGCCTCTGATGCTCCCCTATAGGAGAGGCCCTCTATGAAGATGACCAGAGTAGTGGATGAACTCTGGAGGAGGATCTAGGGGGAGAGTTCCATGGCTTGCATGACCTGGAGTTCTCAGACAAGACAGTGAAAGTTGGAGACTGGATATATGCCACCACCCTATGCTTTCTGCCCTCTATTGCAGAGATCTGGGCCAACCAGACCACCTTTCAGTAACTGGCCCAGGCCTTTGCTGTGAACTCTGCACCCCAGGAATTCTGGGACATCATGCCTTCATATCTCCATGCATTTGAGGATGTGTTTGACAAGGCCTCTTTTGACTTGCTCCTGAAGTGCAAGCAGTGGGACCATGCCATTGAATTAATACCAGACTCCAAGCCAGCCAGCTATAAGGTCTATTTGCTAGTGCCAAGGGAGCTGTCAGATTCCACTGACCACAGGGGCTCAGCTGCACTGGGTGAGTCCCTTACTAGGCAGACATGACATCTACACTCATGATCCCAGGCTCCAGTGAGCTCTAGAAGAGTGAAACTAAGTGGGCAAAGGAGGGCAAGGTGGTCTGGGAAAGTCTGGGATACTCCAGTAGCCTAAATAGAGGAGCAGGAGTAGCAAACAAGGGGGAGCAAGTATGGTACAGAGCTCTGGAGTTGAAATATTAAGAACTAAGGGTCAACTTTGGCGAGTCCAAGTTAAGAGAGTATAGAGAGGTTTTGAGGGTTCCAGGATGTGATAGACTTTAATTGGAAATGGAAATAGAGGTGGGGTTAGTTGGAGAAGTTGAGGTGAGGCAAGAAATAGAGGGGAATGAGATGAGATGAGACTTAGGAAATAGATGAGAGATGGAGACAAAATGGAAACTGATAAGATAGAAACTGATAAGATTGAGACAGATGAGATCAGGAATGATAAGATTGGACAAGATGATACAGAACAATGAGATGGAGACATAATAGATGTAACAAATATGTGAACATAGGTAATATCAAGATTATTCTAACTAACACTACTTTATGATTTAAGTACCTGCAGGGGAAACTCCTCCAGTAATATGGGTCTAGGACTGGACCACATGGAGTGGGTCTTGGGTGTGGTTGTGCAGGGTGTTCTAAGACTGGTAGCTAGGTGTTGGTAGTGTTTGATGTGTTTTCATGATGTGTGCCAGAGGAAGGTGGAGGAGGTCAAACACTCAGGGAGAGTCAGGGGGATCATGGAGTCTGCCAGGAGAAGCATTGGGGATTTTCAGAGAAGCATTAGGGTTTGCTGAAGTGGGTGCCAAGAGTAGGGGAGGGCAGGAGAGTGTCATGGAGGTTTGTAGGGGTTGGAGGAAGGGAGGGAGGTGCTCTAGGCTTGCTCAGCTTGGTCAGGCAGAATCCAGAGGTGAGGTGAGAGTCTGGGTATGGCTTGTGACATCATTTCCCCTTCAGCATTGAGACCCTTCAAGATGCAGGGAGATCTCCAGCAGCTGGTAGTGATATGGGAATTGAAGGCAAAGTGTGATGGCTTCCCAACTAGAAGCTCTTTAGGAAAAAATGAAAGGGGTCAGGACATGTCCAGTGTGTCCTAGTTATCTTCCCATGTCCCTACCCACTATGCCCACTTCTTTCTCATCATTCCTAACCCCACCTCCCTCCAATGAGAATGCTGTCAACATCTGGGTAGTCTATAAGGAGTGTTGGGCAGAGTACAACCAGTGGCAGGATCAGTGCAGGGTGGATGCCATGTACTGCCACTATGAGTATTCCTGCTTTGGAGATGAAGATTACTGACCCATCCAACAGAGTTGTCCCTTGCAATAGCCAGGTCTTCTGGGGGTCCTTCCCTGGCTGGGAGTTTGGGGAAACCCTCCCAATCAGCCCTGGGCCTATTGACTTGTGCCCTCAGGGTCATGCTGGGGCCAGGCATGGCACAGGTTGTTCCTAAGGCCCAGTGGATCATGCAATTAGAGGTGACTGTGAAGTGTTTTGCAGAGGCTGTGGGGAGGATTTGAAGGCCTCCTACTCTGGAGTGGTGCTGGGCAGAGGTGCTGGTAAGTCCCTTTGTGGTTTTGACTCTTGTTCTAGCTGACCTGCCACTTAGTGTACAACCTGCACTTGCTGAGGGGAGGCTTGCAAGTTTGAGGAGCCAGTATTGGGCTCTTGTAGAGACTTGGCAGTTTGCCTTCCATGCCATGCAAGGCACAAGAAGTGTTCTATCTCATGGGATTGGTGGGTGGCCTGTATAGCTGCCAAGCAAGGGTGGGAGGTGAGTTGGGTGGCCAAACAACTGGAGAAGGGGTGGCAGGGCAGGTTGTTGGGATGGGAGGAGGGGTATTACAGGCAGGGCTGTCAGTTTCAGAAAGCAGGGAGAGTGGAAGGTGACCTGTGCAGAAGATAAGTCTGCCTCAGGAAGGGTGCAGGGTAGTAGGTCTGTTGGCATGAAATAAGGGCAAATGGAGGGCATCCCTGCCCTCAGAGGCTGGGCTGAGCAAGAGGCCTTGGGGGGAGGTGGTGATGGTGGGCTCCTCTGATTCACATATTTACTCACTGGAGTTGGGGACACTTGTGGAGCAGTCTGAGGACCCCACCCTGTGCTGGAAAATAGTGGAGCTTGAGGGTCATCTGGTGGTGCAGGAGGAGGAGCTCTGAGGGTTGCAGAAGGAGCTGGCAGCAACATGACAGGATTAGCACATGGCCTGGTGGGATTGCAAGTCTGCACTGTAGGAGGTGGGAGAGAGGGGTACTGAGGCCCAGGGGCTCTGGAGGTGCCTGGAGCAACTGGAGGCCTATTCAGAGAGGAGTGTGGTGGTGGAGTGGTAGGTGGGGCTGGAGCTGCAGGCAATCCAGGCAGAGGTAAAGGCAGGGAGGTGTTGAGAAGGGTGGCTGGCCAACAAGGCAGCTGTGGGGCAGGGAAGGATCCTATGTAAGTACCTTCACCCAGACTGCCTTTGCTACTGACCTTGGAACTTCTCCTCCTTAGGCTGGGTCCATGAGCACCAGATCCTTTTGAACAGGGCTATGGCAGCCTTTGCATTGGTTCAGGACAGTGTGCAGAGGATGCTGGGGGACCTTCTGCTAGAGTTCAAGCAGGGACTGGGGCAGATGAAGTGATTGCTGGCAGGTCACTGACAGCAGAATTTGGTGGATCCTAGGTCCTGGTGGGAGGTGGCTGTTGATGTTAGAGAGGTGCTACTGAGGCATGAGGAGTTACTGGTTGCAGTGGTGGCCCAGATGGAGATGGATGTGGTGATAGCAGCAATGGAGAGGGGGTTTCTGGAGGAGGAGGGGTGAGGGAGTCATAGTCACAGTATTGAGGAGTTTTCTTGGGCTCTCTCTTTTTTTTTTTTTGTCATGTCATATTGTAGCATATTGTACTCAAAATAGTGTAAATAATAATTTCTTGCAATCTGAGTATAACTTTCAGTTTATATGAGGGAAGCTAATATGGGACATGACACATAAGTGGTACTGGTGGGAGTTAAGTCCCTACTGAATCTAGAGGCAGGGGTTATGCCCACTGGTGCTGTCTGTACATGCTAGTCCTGGAGGTCCTGAGGCTTGGTGGGGTGTCACTTCCAGTGGAAGTCCTGGAGCTTGGCAGGGGCTCCAGAGAGGTTCTTCTGGGGTTCTCAAGTGTCATCCTCAGGTCTGTAGCCTTTCCAACAGACTAGGTATTGGAGCTGACTATGGACAAGATGAGAGTCAAGGATGTAATTGACCTTGTAGTGATACTTATCCTCAACTTTGACAGGCAGAGATCAGCTCAGACATTGGCCAGGGAAGGGGTCTGGATTATGCTTCTCAAGGAGGCAGACATGGAAAATGGGGTGGAGGCCCTTCAGCCCTGGAGATAGGTCAAGCTTGTAGGTGTGAGTTGAGACCTTCTAGAGGACCTTGAAGGAGCCAAGTTGTTTGTGGTTGAGCTTTACTGAGAGTCTCCAAGTCTTGAGGTTGTGTTGGTTGAGCCAGACAAGGGTGCCAGAGGCCCAGTTGGGGGTTGTCTTGTGTCAGGTGTCAGCATGTTTGGAATAGGCTTAATTGGTGGTGTTGATTTCATCCTGGAGGAACTGGTGAAGGGACCAGAGGTCCTTGGCAACTTTGTGGGTGACATGCAAGGGGATGTCCTTGAGGAACAGGGCAAGTCAGGGGTTGTAACTCTTGTTGGCATAAAACAGGAAGACTCTGATGGTGGAGTGGGGGGTATTGTTATAAGTAAACTTGGCAAGAGGCAGTTTTGTGTGTCAGTTGTTCTATAAATAATTAACATAAAGGCAGAGGTACTGCTCTAAAGTCTGGTTTACTCATTCTGTTTGTCTGTTGGTCTCTGGGTGGTAGGTGGTCAATAGGTTGGTCTTGATTTTGAGCACCTTGCATAGGGATTGCCAGAA
>JAGGAV010000433.1:0-13302 GCA_017657295.1 Termitomyces sp. DKA64
AGTCAATAGTTTGTAGTCATTGGCCTCCAATTAGTCAATAGGTTGTAGTCAGTGGCCTCTGGATCAGTAGTCATAGGTACTTAGTCATCAAGTAACCTTGTAATATAAAGGCAGACCTGGGGATAGAATATTCCCAGTCTGGACAATAGTATCACTTCTGGGTTTCTTCACTAGCATGACTGTGAGCTTGGCCAGTACAGCCCCTTGCCTTCTGCCTTTCCCTCCACCTTTGCCTCTTGTTGGATGCCTGTCTCTTGCTTGCTGGCCTCTGGCTGGCTCACTTGCTGCCTGCCTCTTGATATGAGTGTCAGGTCATAAGTGGTGGGCTTAGTTAGGACTATCCATGGCTGACATCCCCTTACACTCCCACTGTCAGGTTCCGCTGACCACAGGGGCTCAGCTGCACTGGCCAAGTCCTTACTAGGTGGACACAACATCTACACTTACTATCCCATGCTCCAGTGAACTCTGGAAGAGTGAATCTGAGTGAACAAAGTGGAGGGAAGTGGTCCAGAGAAGTCCAGGGTGCTCCAGTAGGCTATACAGAGGAGCAGGAGTAACAGATAAGTGGGGAGCAAGTATGATATGGAGCTCCAAATTTGAATATCAAGAGTGAAGATGAACTCAGGGGCTGGACTCCAAGTTTGAGTCATGGGGAGGTTTTGGAGATCACAGAATTGAAAGGAAGATTTGGGGCAATAGGAAGAGAGTCAAATGTAGCTGAGAAAGTTGAGACAAAACAAGGACTTGGAGAAAACAAGATGAGACAAGACTTAGAAGATAGAGATGGAGACAAGACAAGAAAGGAAACTGATAAGATTGGAACTGATAAGATTGAAACTGACAAGACAGAACAATGAGATGGAAACACAAGAAACATAACAGTAATTCAGGTAATATCAAGGCTATCCTAACAGATACAGTTTTATGGCTTATATACTGGCTACTGGACCTCTTCTGGGGATTGCAGGTGTGATGGCAGGACTCAACAGAGACATGTGGGGTCACCAGGTGTCAGTTCTGATTGGTTGGTGGGCCATGGCAGTATTCTGATGGGAACTGATGGGAATGCAGGCTGCAGATGATGGGAACTGATGGGAATGTGGGTCCTGCCATAGTTGTTGGGAAGTTCTGGGGTGACTGGGCAGAGGGAGCAAGTTGGCAATGTGGGCTGGTGTCAGGAGAGATGTTGGGGGTGCCCAGGAGCTTGGAAAGGGGCAGGGGCTTGATAGGGTCCACAGAAAATGTGCTTGGAGTCCATTGGGGTCACCAGGGTTTGCTGGGGAATGTTGGAGATTGCTGGGGTGGGTGCTGATGGTGGGCAAGGGTTGGGGAAGGTTGAGGAGGCATTGGTGGGTGCTTTGGAGATATGAGGAGGGATCCCAGAGGTTCCAGGGTGGGTCATGACATCCACCAACAAAATCCCACCAAACCTCAGGACTTAAGACAGCAGTAGTGGGCATAACTCCTGCCTCTGGAATCACTAGGGATTCAACTCCCACCTGGAACCCCTGCATACTTTTATTTTTTCTGTCTATTATTTCACACTAAAGGAAAGCAAACACCTAAAAAATAATACATACAATTCAACTATATAGGGCTCCAAAACAATATGAATGAAATGGACTCAACACTCAAGAAAAACAAGAAAAGAAGTCCCCTGGAGCCATCCCCTTACTTCACTTCCTCCATCCCTGCAACTGCCAGGTCTATCTTCATCTGTGCCACTATCACAGCCAGATTTTCTTTGTGTCTAGCCACAACCTCCCCCACATCCACTGCTATCTCCCATCATGACCCCAGGTCCACCACATTCCATTGGCAGTGTCCCACCAGCAGCCTCCCCAATTGCCCCACCCCCTGCTCCAACTCTGGAGGGAGGTCTCCAGGCATCCTCCCCAGTTCATCTTGAATTGACATGAGTGCCATTGAAGCCCCATCTAGAAGGATCCAGTGCTTGTGGACTCAGACTGGGCATTTAAAAGGTCAGTAGACAGAAAGACAAGATAGGAGAAGACTCATGCATTATTCCACCCCATTCTGAGGCCACCTCATTGGCTAGCCACTCCTCTCATGTTCTCCCTGCCCTGGGCACCCAGACCTCCAGTGCCCCCACTGCCTTGCTACTCCTCCCACTGACTGCACCTCCAGTTGCCCCAACTATTCCTGCAACCCCTGGACCTCCAGGATCTGCTTAGTGGTCATCCATATGGCAGCATCCTGATCCTGCCACACTGCATCCCTTTCCCTCTGTGCTGCCTCCCAATCCTCCCTCACCCTTCAGATTTCCTCCTCCTGCCTCTGCAGCTCCTCCTCCCATCCCCAGAGCTCCTCCTCCTACCCCAACAGTTGCCCCACTAACCCCTCAATGTGAAAACACAGGACCAGGTCTCCAGCCAATAATGTGTAGTCTGGGGCACTCCAGATCTGCCCCATCAGTGACCCTGATATTGGAGCATACATGTTGGGGGCAGGGGGACCTGCCATGGCCACCTCTTCATGGGGCCTCTTGCTGGGACTGGTCTCAGGAGGAGGGAACACCCATTGCTTGCCCTTGTTCCAGGCCCCTGAACCTGCCACCCCTGCCCTATGCTTACTCTGTGGCAGCCTCACCTTCATCCCTGGGGCCACATCATCACCCTCCCCACCTTCATGCCCCTCTGGCCCCAATGCCCATTGGTCTTAGCCCCTTCCCCAGCTGCTCCATGACCTAGTCAAACTCCCACCCTTGCTTGACAACAATGCATATCACCTGCCACACCTGTGAGATAAAACACCTCTCATGCTTTGACTTACAGGAGGCATCCTGAGGAGTTGCACCAGGACCCTGCCATTGACACCTCAAACTTGCACAGGACCCCATGTTAGGCACAGGTAGCATACTGGGGAATCCAGGGTTAGCACAAGTGACACTGATAAAGATATCAACACTCACCAGGGGCTGGGCTTGGTACCACACCAGGGCTTGGGGACCTCAGGGCTGCCCAACTGCCTCTGCAAACTCCTCTGGCATTGCCTCCACCTGTGCCATGCTCTGACCCTATGGAATGGGCAGGACTATACCTGGACCTAGACTTGGCTGGGTGAGACAGTTGGTAGGTGCCAGGGGCAGATAAGCCAGCTGCTGCAGGGTGCCACTCTGCAAGGAAGCCCCAAAGGGCCCAGCCATGGCCCTTGCTAATTCTATTGCCCAGGTCAGTAAATTGCCAACTAAAGAATGGAGAGACTTATGTTGGCAGTACATTGCTTCTACCCTCTGCCAGTCTTGATGCTGGTCATATTCTGCCTGTAAGGGCAAGGCTTAATGTCTGTGGAACTCCTTCCACAGAGCAAGCAATGCAAGAGACAAGTGAGAGTTGAGCAGGCACAGAGGTAGGCAAGAGTCAAGCAAGGGGCAAGCAATGCAAGCAGAGGGTCAGATGACACTAGGGAGCTTATGGTCAATTCAGTGGATAGGCCAGGAGAATACTGCTATTGTTCAGCCTGGGGATATTCTATCCACAGGCTGCCCATATATACTACATTGGTGGCTGGGTTGTTACTAATACTATTTGACTAAGTGGGCCCCAGTATGTAATGGAGTATGACTAACAATAATTGATGCTGAGTAAGATCCATGTATATGACTCATAAGGCTGACTACTAGAAGATGGAAGGGGAAAGGGTGGGCCAAGCAGTTGGTTGGATGGGCTAGGAGTGGGCACATTGTTGGACTAAGCTTGGGATAGAGTCAGACACAGTCCAGAGACTGGTCCCTGACACTGCCTATCATTCCTCATACTCCATCCAGACTTCAACTTGGTTGTTATCCAAGGGAGGGGGTGTGGGGGAAGAGGAGGAGCTGCTAGGGAATGACATGTGGAGACAGACAAACAGCAGGGGCCTAGGATATGTTGTACCTTTTTATTTTCTTAGAAGGAACTTCCTGGTGGAAGTCAGTCATGCTTCAACTTCATTTCCCATGCTGCCACCACTTGCTGAAGATGTACTCCATGTCTCAATGATCTTGATGCTGAAGTGGGGGTGATGTTATGACCCATCCCCAATCCCCCAGGCCTCACTCCAACCCTACCCAACAGCCCCAGGGCATATCCCAAATCCCCACAAACCCCTATAATCTTCCCCCAACTCTGGTGCCCACCACAGCAAACCCCAATGCTTCTCTGGCAATCCCCAGCAATTCCCAGTAGGCCCCATTACTTCCCCAACCTCTTCTAAGTATTTCAATAGTTCTGACACTTCCTTTGACTCTTCCAGCACACATCACAGGTATGTATCAAGCATCACCATGACCCACTCACCAGTCTTGAAATGTTCCCCTGCACCCAGACAATGACAGCTGACATCCATCAAGATCCATGCAGCCATGACAAACCCCAAACCATAGGCCTGCAGCCCTGCCTGGAGGAGATTTCCAAATAGGACTTAAGCCATAGAGTAATATCAGTTACAGTAGTCTTGATATTACTTATGTTTGTGCCCTGTCTCTGTTTTGTTGTTCTGCTCTCTCTGTTTCTTTATCATATCAGTTCATTTTGTTTTCATTCTTGTCCCATGCTTGTATCATCTTGTTTTGCCTCACCTTGTTCTCATTATCTTTCTCATTTCATCTCATCTTGTCTCTTTCCTCTTTTGTCTCATGTGCCCTGTCCCATCTCAACTCTATTTACTTTCATCTCTGGTCTCCATTCCTATCTCTGTGTCCCAGTACCTTTCCCCACAACCCCATATACTTGCTTGGACCATGTTCCAAGTTATCCACAAGGTCTAATCACTCCATACCTGACTTCCCTTCCACCCCTGGTCCTGCTCCCTTCACTGATGTGACCCAGACATCCCTGTCCTCTTGAAGACTGCCCCTGGAACTTTGTACCTTGCTTCCCAGTGCAAACCTTTTGCTTGGGCTACCTTGTACACTTCACCAGAGTTCCCCAGACTTACTTGGACTGCTTCCTAGACCCTGTACCACCAGTTCCCCTTGTCTGGAACCTGCCAGAGCATGGGTTATATGTGTAGACATTGCATCCACCTAGTAAGGACTCACCCAGTGGATCTTTGCCCCCATGGTCAGCAGAACCTGACAGGTGGCTTCTAGTGCCAATTCCACAACTTCAAAAGCAAGTCTTGAATTGAAGGGTTTCTTGGAAGTGGCTTTGTTTTTTCAGGCAAGCAATCACAATGGGACCCAATTTTGGTTGGAATACCAGAGTGTGGGTGGTACTCAATCTTAGAGAGCTCTGAGGTAACATCTGAATCTATACCATTAACATCTATGCAATGGGTGGGATCAATGAATTGACAATGTCCTCAGCTTGCAAGCCATCAATGGTCAGATCATTCAGGCTAAATACCTGAAAGGAGCTTATTATATTGAGAGAAAGACATATTGAAAAATGGTATGCTTACCTCTGGCACATTATCATAGCCCATTGGGAAGGTAGGTATTGAATTGAACAAATCAGAATTTAAATCTATCAAATTGAAGTTTGTAGAAAACAATGTTGTTGGCATGATTCTGAGAAGAGTGAACATGACTCAGGCATACCTGTTATATTTTGCAAATCTAAATTGGTGTTGGTTGCAGGATGCTGCCTCAGCGATGGAGGGACCCTCAATAGTTTGGGATTCTGACATCTATTTTGCCTTCAGGCCTTTGAGGTTGTCATAATCTGTCAATGATTATTGAAAGACAGTATCACAAGTTACCTGTATCTTATAGTGAGTGATAACCACTCATAAAACACAGCATCCTAATGCGCTTTGTTCTGTCTCTTTGCACATGCGTTCCTATGTGTTCCAATGCCCTGACTCTTGCAGATATCTCTGCAGATGTTGCACCTTGCATGATCATATGGAGTTGGAGTGTGAAGTATGTCCATTGAAAGAGTCATAACTATGCTTTAAGAGATTACTGTAGTAGGGAACAGCAATGTACAGGAGCTACAAATGAATTGGATTCAGACAGACAATCTGATCAGGCCTGATTACAAAAGTCTGACAGCCTGATTTCACCTGATCTGGATTTGTGCCTGATCAAGTATACAGGACTTTTCTGACATATACTATACCCTCCTGGCGCAATTGGCAGGCCCCCCAAATTGGCGCCCTGCAATGTCTCCAAAATGACCATGGTTTTTCTTATGTTTTGTTGTCAGATAGTCTTACCCTGTATAATAAAGCAAGCTAGAAGTTGAATGGAGGATAAATACCTAAAATCTATCGAGTCCCCTCTTTGACAAGGTCTTGGCGGTTTGTCACTTCTCACGTCTACCAAATGATGCCAGAGCAGGCTATCAACATATTTTGATTGAAAACACGATGCATTAAGAAGACACACATGTCTTTTGTTGAATGTTGATCTTCCCATTGATTAGTGCATTCCTTGAATTGGGGGATCAGAGTCTGCTGCCGACGCTTGCCGCACGGGTTGGAATGGAGAGTTGGACAATCCCGTTGAGAGTCAGAAGACATGCAATCTTGATGCAATTGGAAAATGACAAGGGTGTGGGCGTGATGCCAAACGGCATTAGAAATACATGACAATTTGTGACCTGCTGACCTGACTGCGCAGGAGGGCATGCTCCCCTGGTCAGGTGGACTTGATGGTTTTTCACCAGATTATAATAAAAGTCGCCTCACTCCCCCAACCCTTTTCCTTTCCCTACAACCCACCAAATTCATGGCCACCCCACGCCCACGCAGTATAGACATTTCCTATAACTTCCGGCTTGCAAGAGATCGCATTCTTACTGGATTTCTCGTTGATGGAGTGGCCACATTGGAACGGAAAATGTGGAACGACCTCCCTTTGGTGCATTGGTCCGCCTTTTTCACATCATCCAAACCCTTGATATCCTCACATCTCAACGTCTAGGCGCCTGCATGGCCTCTATTTGAATGCCCGAGGGCTTGAACACTCCGTAATTTATGATACTACCGTGATTGAAGATGGCAATCCGTTCATCCAAATCGAGTCTGCACCCAAGTTTCATTTCAGTGCCTCTTTCATGCTCAATCCTTTTTTTTTAGATTCAAAGACAGAGCGTACGCCCAAAGCACGTCATCTTTGTGTCCTTTTCGGATTGAGCTTTGTCCACACGTCAATATCAAAGTTAAAGATGTCGAAGAACTCGTTGTCTCCCAGCATCTCAACAGTTTTGTTACTAACACACCGCAAATAAGTGGATGTCGAACATTCGTGCGGTTGCTCCTTGAATGGTTCCAGGCCCAGAAATGGATCCCTGACAATAGTCTCGATGAATTTGACTCTGCTGTAAGCCAATTTATGGCCACATATGAGGACCAGTATTGGGTCGCTGACGAGACTGGAGCGGGGCTTGTTTAAGTTTCTATTATTCATGTTACATGTGTTTTACCCAGACAACTGCATGTATGGAATACGTTTAGAATCAGAAACAGGTTTCACTCCGGCGCTGACACAAAACTGACTTTCACAAATACGTTGCCATGATAACTGAGTGCCTTCGGATCATAGATCCACCCAGCATGCTGCATCAATATACAAGGATATCTGAGGTGTGGTTGGTCCTTGCATTGGGTTCTCATAGCTTTTCTCGATTTGACCTCAGAGAATGACTCGATACCACTCGGAGTCTTGCTACCAATCTTAGCCATCATCCCCGCAAGATATGACGACTCTCAAAAGGAGACCTGAGGGACTTCACCCTTGCCCAAATTCACTCGGACCGCACCGTTGGCTCCCCATAGAATACTCTTGCCTTTGTCACCATGAGAGTGTCCTCCTTTGAAATTGAATAAATGCTTGCCCGCCCTGTATGAGTCCCCGTAACAACTCATGAGTTTCTCATAAAAAATCGCTTAGATTTAACCATAGTGTGGGAGTTGCGACTTCAGTGGTTGACTCAAGCATAAGCGTATTGATGCAAAATGTAAGTTTGATGGCGTCAATTGATCGAATCAACTGATGCACTTTGTTTTCACAGATGTTCGGAGACCTTGTCACACGCAAATTCACGTAGAACTTCAACTAGTTGTATTATATATTTTTAATATGATTTATTCAATTGCTTGAGACGGTCTCGCGCTTTCGAAAGGGTTCAATAATAATTTTAACTAAAACCCGAACCAACTATTTACTCGTAAATCTAAGAGATCCGCTCCCTGGGGTATCTCCGAGCCGTGGTACGTAGTTGCTTGTCCTTCAACTTGAAAATCCTCCTGCTTTTATATCGTCTCCGTTGCGCACAGACTGCCATATTTCTGCATGACAGTTGAGTTCTCGCGTGATTTTAGTGAGCTGTTGTAACCAGTCGGCCGACGCGGTCTATTCTTTGTTTTTATTCCCCTCTTCTCTTCTTCGCCTTCGAGTACATACGGTTTTCAGGTTTTCTTAGCAATTCCGTGAGTTTGACAGTTGTCAGGAAATGGGGAAAACGCATCGTATTTGTGTAGGCAGTCGTGAACAAGTTTTCCAGAGTATCAAGGGTGTGTAGTTCTTGATGACTGATTCGGTGCCAAGGCCCGGAATGCCATCTCGGCCTAGCACAGCCACTCATTCGGCAATGAGCCATCATCTAATCTTATTTGATGGTGGCCCTTATTGACGCGTCCTATGCCTTGGTTAGTTTTCTCTGAGCGGCTTTTCCGGGTTCTTTTTTGGTGATTTAAAACTAGAGGTATGTCTTTGCGTCTACAGTTTTCGACGCTTTCAGCTTACAGTTTTCAGCTTTATTGGGTATATTAAAGACTTTATTGCTACCTCCGCCGGTCTCTGTTTTGAACCCGCATATCGGTATATACAAATGACTGACTGACTGACTGCAGACCCTCGCACAACAAATGATTCCTCCCTACATGACCTGAATGTTTCTTCACACCATAGATATATGTAACATAGCACCACCCTCTTTTCATATTAATGGATACTTGAGCATCGACCAAAGATCAAAATGGCCCATGCTTCTCCACAAGAGGCACGCAAAAAAAAACCACGGGGATGATGTTCTATCTTGTGTGTAAGGGTGACCCAGGACCACCCCCCCCCCTACCCCCCTATCCCATCTATTTTCAAGTGTATTAACCCAATATAAGCTAACGACGCTTCTTTGAGCGCACTACCACTCTTAATCCTGCATTGTGAGGGGTGGATTTTGACATCTGAGTGGGATTTATTAGTCTGGTCAGCATCAATATGTGAAAACACTTACAATGACTTGGGTGCTTGTTCAAGGCACTCCAAGTGTGGTTATAGAATTCCTCCAGAAAGCTTGAAGCTAGACATACAGGTTATACATCACAAGCAAAATGCTTCAATGCCCAAATGGTCCTCTATGCATGAGCTTGATGAAGGGATGTCTAGGATGTATGCGAGGAAGGTCACAGTCAGCGTGGGGAGGCAATGATAAAGTCTTGGCTTAGGGATCACATGAAGGAACTGGAGTTCAACGAGAGTGGTTATTTGACATTAGGTACATAAGGACAGAATGTTTTCTATGCTCACCTGGAGTTCAACAAGAGTGGTTGAACTCCATGTGGGCAATTGCAACACAAAAAACTATGAAAGTTTGCAACTGTTAGTGTCTATGGGTCCAAGATACAAATGAGGACCAAGGAATACTAGTGAGTACTTTTGTCACTCCCACTTGATGAGGTCTTCATTTGTTTATGACTCTTAGTGCATCATGGAATTTTTCGAAGGCTTCACGCAGGAGGGATTTTGTAAATATGTTGGCTAGCATATCCTTAGTAGAACAGTAACAAATGTCAATTTCACTTGCTTCAATGCACTCATGCAAGAAGCGATGCCAAATGTTGATGTGCTTTGCCCTTGAGTGTGCAACTGGGTTTTGTGCTAATGCTATGCAACCTTGATTGTCTGCATGAATAACCATTGCATGCAGTTGAGGGTACCCAAGGTCCTCAAGAAGGACACGAAGCCAGATTGCTTCTTTGGCAGCATTTGATGCTGCCATGTACTTGGCTTTGACTGTTGATAACACAACAGTGGGTTGCTTCTTTGCCAACCAGGATACTGATCCTCCTGCCACTTTGAACATGAACCCACCCATTGAGCGATGCAAGTCGACATCTTGTGCCCAGTTGGAGTCAGTCCAGCCAACAAGGTCAATTTTCTTGCTCCCACTCCTTCCAAACACTAACGTCATGTCTGCAGTGCCCTTTAGGTAGTGTAGAACACATTTTGTGGCCTCCAAGTGAGTCTTTCCAGGATTGCTGCCATACTGTGAAATAATTCCAACAGCATATTGGATGTCAGGCTGCATTTGAGTGGCATACAGTAGTGTGCTGACAATTTTGAGATATCTGAATCTGTTCATGAATTTTAAATATTCTGAACATTCCTTTTCATCCTTGGGTGACTGAGAGGTGGACAAGATTTGCTTTGTAGCAGAGGGTGTGGATACAGGCATGCACTCAGACATGCCAAATTGTGCAAGGATTTGGAGGATGTATGCTGTTTGGTCTAGGGAGATGGTGCGTGATTGTCTGTCTCATTTGACTTGAATGCCTAGGATGTATTTCAGCTCTCCTAGATCAGAGATCTTGAATTCAGCAGACAGTTCAGCCTTGAACTTTTGCAGGGTTGCAAGTGTAGAACAATACAAAGTATGTTAACCTTAATGTTCAGACACAATAGCGTGCAAACAACTCTATTGACCTGTAGAACAATACAAAGTATGTTAACTACAGGTATGAGTAAGTAACGAGGCATTGTAGGTAAGAACAAGCTACACACCCTTAATGTTCAGACACAATAGCATGCAAACAACTAAGGGTGTGGTTTGTGGATGCATATGTTTTGTAGAAATAAAATAAGGTTTTATCTAAAGAATAGCAAACAAACAATGGTGAATGTGTGCTGTGGCATAAAACAAGAAATAAACCAAAAAGAAATAATAATAATTACAAGACTAGTGGGTGGCAGAGTCATTGCTCAACACTCCCCCTGATGAGCTGGATGCCTAGGCTTGAAGTCCCAAAAGCCTGATGAGATGCTCATGAGCGAGTCGTGGTAGAGGTTTTGTAAACAAGTCAGCTATGTTCTTGGTGGATGGGACATGAGTGAGAGTAATATTGCCATTGTGGAGGTGTTTGCAAATGTAGTGGTGCCTGATGTTGATGTGTTTAGCATGGGAGTGGCCTTTTGTGGAAGTAGCTAGAGCGATTGAGGATTGGTTGTCAACATGGAGGTTCATCAGGAGTTGCTGAGGGATGTCAATCTCTGTTAAGAAGTTGTACATCCAGAGAGCTTGTTGCACAGTGCAAGTCGCTGCAATGTACTCAGCTTCCATGGTACTCAATGTTACTGTAGCCTGCCTCTTCAAACTCCAAGATACTGCCCCTCCAGCCATCAGGAACACATATCCATTGGTCAATCTCCTCGTGTCCAGATCTCCCCCAAAATCCACATCTGCATAGCCAAGCACCTTGTTGTCCATGTCTTCAGTCCTTGTGTAGGTGATTTTGTAGTCTAGGGTGCCTTTTATGTATCCCAATACATATTGCAGTGCATTCCAGTGGGCTGGGCCGGGGTTCAACTGGAATCTGGCAAGTAGCCCAATGGCAAATGAAAGGTCTGGTTGTGTGGCTACCTGGGCCCACATCAGTGAACCTAGTAGTTGACAATAAGGCTTATTGGCCATGAACTTGAGCTCCACTGTATTTTTTGGGGACATGGATGTCATGAGTTGGATACCTGGGGGTAATGGTGTAGCATGTGGGTTGCAGTTTGTCATGCCAAAACAATCCAGTACCCATCTCAGGTATGCTTTCTGGGATAGGGATATTGCACCTGTATCTGGGTGGCATTTGATAGCCATACCAATGATATATGATGGTGTGCCAAGGTCTTTGATGTCATAGATGGCAGACAGCTCTGCCTTTGCAAGGTCCGCTCCTTGCTGGGTAGTAGAGACCCTGAACACATCATTGTTGAAGGTATTTGTGATTGTGTGCTCACCAGATGAGGTCCTGGTACATACACAGGTGTCTGCGCATGATATGTGGTATCCTAGCTTGTTGTATGCTTGGTCAAGTGTCCAGAACCAGTCTCGCCCCCCCTGCATTAATCTGTACAGGGTCTTCCTGAGTTCTATGACCTTCCCCTCCCCCCCAGGGAAGCCCTGTGGGATCCTCATAAATACCTGAAAGTCCAGGACACTGTTCAAGTAAGTGGACACAAAGTCAACTTGCCAGATATGCCAGTCCATCTGGGCTGCCACTGCCACTGATATGCAGATTGACTCCAACCTAACCACTGCCACATATGTCTCCTCATAGTCTTCCCTCACAATCTGGGAATACCCCTTTGCCACAAGTCTTGCCTTGCGCCTCACAATGTTGCCCTCCACATCATATTTCACTGCATAGACCCATCAACAACCAATAATCTTCTTTCCCTCTGGTACATCCTTCGAGTCAATCACTTGGAACATGCCCCTCTCATTCATAACCCATAGTTCCTCATCCATCACTGGCTGCCACAGGTCCGGCCTGCACATGGCCTTGTCAAATGTCCTGGGGACAAAGAAGTCATTGTCAGGGTCATATGCATCATTGAGGAGGGTGAGAAAAGTGTAGTTATTATGCACAAGGTTTGTAGAGGTTGTTCTAGATGTTTTTTCTCTGATCCAGTCAGACCTTCGCAGTGAGGTGGCTTGTATTGGACTGGGTTGGGTGGGAGGCTGTTGAGTGTCAGCTTCTGGGGCAGTAACCATGGGTGGCACAGTGGTGGCTGTGCTCTGGGCATCAATCTCAGGGTTGTCTTCACAATTGGCTGCATTGGTAGAGGGTCTCATATGAAGTGGTGCGTTGGTGTCACTGATTCTTGGAGCAATTGGTTGATGCAGTGTAAGTAGTCCTGGGGCATGAGTCTGTGGCACAGGGTTGGCTAGGCTGAGTAGGTCCTCATCATTGTCAAATGTGGTAAGTGATCTGTGCCCTATACCCTCATCAAAAATAATGTCATGGGATGTGATGATGGACCTTGAGCCACGTTTGAAAAGCTTGTATCTGCTCACTGAGTACCCCACTAGGATGCACTTGACTGACCATGGGTCCAGTTTTGATTTGACAAGCTCCTCTGGGACCTTGGCAAAGGCAACACATCCAAAAGGTCAAAGGTGGGCAACACTTTGTCTCTTATTACTCCATGCTTCCTCAGGTACCTTGTTGGGTTGGCATGCTGATGGGAGACGATTATGCATATATATCTGAGTTGCAGCAGCCTCTGCCCACAAGTCCTTTGGTAGTTCACTTTCAATCAAGATACACCTTATGCCTTCAATGATCGTCCTAATGGCT
>JAGGAV010000434.1:0-13277 GCA_017657295.1 Termitomyces sp. DKA64
CTTTATATACTACATTGGTGGCTGTGCTATTACTAATACTGTTTAACTAATTGGGCCCCAGTATGTAATGGAGTATGACTAATAATAATCAATGCTGAGTAAGGTCCATGCATATGACTCATCAAGGCTGACTACTAGAAGACAGAAGGGAATAGGGCAGGCCAAGCAGTCATTCAGATGTGCTAAGGGTGGGCATATCCTTGGACTAAGCTCAGAGTAGAGTTGGACATGGTCTGGAGACTGGTCCCCTAACACTTTCTTCCCTATGACATTTCTGTCTCCATCACATTTCAATGTGAAGGTCCAGCAGTTCTTCATTATTCTTGTACTAACAGGTCTAGGGCATCAGTTTCCACACTCCTGCATCTGTGCTATCTTTTTATCTGCCACCTCTTTCCACAAGCCTGGCCTGGTCATGGCCTCACTAAATGTCTTTGGAATCCAGGTGGTCATGTTGCTTCCACTGCATGTGACTGCTGCAATTAGTTCTCCCCCTGTCTCATCTTGGATTCTACATCTATGGGGCTCAAGTAGAGGTTGTCAGGTTTAAATGTGGTGTTTGCACTGGAGATCATGGTGGAAGTGGTTGCACAGCATTGCCATGGATTCTAGCCAAGTGTCTGGGCAGTTTGACCTGGGGTTGATGCCTGTCTGGTAAGGCATTGGTGGGGGTGGAGGGTGTGTGTGTGTTGGGTATGTTGTCTGCTGTTTGTTCATCAACCTTCAGCTGACCTCCCTGCTCAGTATTCTTGACAGTGGTGTTCCCTCCAGCTTGTGGTATGATGTCATTGGTGGTCTGGGTAGTGTTGGTGGATTTTTCCAAGTTTGTCATCATTGTCAACATTGAAGAGAACAAGTCAGTTGACTTGTCTCTATGGTTGTTTGGTAAGGTTTGATGGCCCAGGCCTTTTTTGGAGACCACATCACATGACTGGAATATCTCTCCAGTGGTGCAATCCAATAGTTTGTAATTGCCTTTTCTGAAATCTTCAAGTATATTTGTGTATGCTATGCAGTCAAAGGGTCTCAGGTGTGTAATGTCTGGTTTCTTCCTAGTCCTGATCTTCTACAGTGTTTTTCCAGAGTGACAGCTGGTTGAGACAAAATCAAGGAGGTAAATAGCTGTAGAGGTTGCTTCACCCCAGTAGTGTGCAGGGAGCTTTGAGTTGCTCAGCATAGTTCATGCCAAGTTCAACATGGTTCTGTTCTTCCTCATGGCTATGCCATTTGCTGAAGATGAACATGGTGTGGTGGTCTCATGCATGATGTCCCTCTTTGTGCAACACTCCTCCCACAGCTGTTCACAAACTCAGTGCCCTTGTCTGTCCTGATGGTCTTTATCTAATGGCCTGTTTGGTTTTCAGCTGTGGCATTGAACATCCACAGACACATGATCATTGACTCCTTGTCCTTGTGGGTTAGGTATTATGCATCTGTTTTGGTGCCAGCATAGTCAGATGCTATCATCCATCTTTTTCCTTCTATTTTTTGAACCCTTGCTGGGCTCCATAAGTCAAAGGCTACATGTTTGTACAGTGTTTTCTTGACTTCTACTTTGGTGTCAAATAGACTTTGGGTATTCTTTCTCATTATGCAGTCCTCACATTTTCTGAGGACTGACATCTTTGTTACTGGTAACCCCTTGACTGTTTTGTTCTTGATCATTTTGTGGAGTGAGGCCTCACTGATGTGTCCAAGGCATCTGTGCCATGTCTCAAAATTAACAGGGAGGTGCAGTGATTGTGTGAGCATGGCTATAGGGGTTGTTTTTTCACAAAGGTGATCTCATACATCATGCCAGAGGCAGAGGTGGCATGCAGGAAGGGTGTTCTGTCATGTTGTAGAATGAGGCACCCATCTTTACACAGTACAGCTTACACCCCTTGGCTATGAAATTTTTTTTCCAAGGAATTTGACTGAGACAAGGTTGTGACTTAGGGTTGGGGCATGAATGGCATCCTCAAAGGTGAGTTTGGCAAGTTTGCTATCATAAACAACATATTTCCTGACCTTCCCCACTCCTGCAATATAGAACCTTGTCGGGGGTCAGTTTTCTGTACATCTCAAAGTCCCTCCTGTCCATGAAGAAGTGTTGACTCACTGCCAAGTCTGCATATGTGACTACTTGCCTGCCATCATTGGGACTGCCAATGACCACAAATACCAGACATCTGGTGTTTTCCTCATTTTTTGCAGACACAGTCACAAGCTTTGCTACCAGTGGTGGTGGCATTGTCATGTTGGAGGTATTCAACTTATTACCTTTGCTTCTACCCCTTTTTCACCAGCCAGGGTATTGACCTTCCATCCTGCCCCCCTTTTGGTAGCACTTTTCTTTTATGTGCTCCTTGCATCTGCGATTTGAACATTTGTCTTTTTGGCCCATGTAGGTAGATAGAGCTTGTACAGACTTTGCAGGAGCAACAACCAATGGTCCATGGGTGAGTATGGCATGTATCATCAGTTAATTATGACCTCCATAGAGCTCCTTGCTTCCATCAAGGTGCCCGTCACAGCCACCCAAGATGTGGGCATAGATTTTATGAGGAACATCCTGAACATGTTAATGTTTGCACCATGGTCATTTGCCTTTGACCAGGCAGCATGCATTGCCATGAGATGTATTTTAATGATTGTTCCATCAGTGTATTTTATGGCCACTAGTTCCTCCTCAGCCTGGATCAGTCAGAGGTCTGATCTTGGGTTGTGTATGTCAGTCAGCAATTTCCACACATCTGCCACTGTACTGTCGAGCTAATACCAGTGCCTATGGGATTTGCAACATTGAGTGTTACCATGCTTCGAGTGCATGCGTCGCGCTGTAACCACTTAGTCAGCATTGGATTTGTGTCACCCCACCAGGTGATAGTGGACGACGTGGTCATTGGTTGTTTGGAAGGCATATCAATGGTGGTTTCAATCTTTGTCGGGGGAAGATTTATGGGTGGCTGTTTTATTTCGCCGGTAAGGTATCCATACACGCCGCGGCCGCAGGCAGCTTCGACGATGGTCGTTTGGAAGGATATCCAGTTCAATCCATAAAATCTTTCCTGTCTGGTGCAGAACAAGGTTCGTGTTGCTAGACATGATGTCTGTTTTCAGTTCTGTGGTCAGGGGTTGGTTTCGGTGATTCACATAAATTTTCATGAGTCTTACACACTGAATGGCCAGGGCCCTGTAACCTGTTACAGATAAGATGGACTCAGTCTGTGTACGAAAGACTGTATTATGTACGATAAACACCTACAGATAAGGACTAGTGTACGTAAGTAACCTGTATCCGAGCAAGTAAGTTATGATACACACCTCAGTCTGTGTACGAAAGACTGAGGTGCGTCCCGAAATCCGATCCGTCCCTTATCTGCAATCCATTTCCTAATCCGTACTTCGTAGCGCGTGTGTTCCTATAGCGTCACGCGCAGCTCCCCTCCAATAATGATCGGTCCAGGTATACCACGACTGGAAGCTTGCTTTGGATAGAATTCAAACTCATACCTGCGGTAACGTCTCCTCTTCGACCACTCTTCCCCGGGGAAACGTCTAATTACCAATCGAAGTCGTTTGAGCTTCTGTATGTATTTTGGTTTGGACGTAAAATCTGTCCCATGATGCATTTAGGCATGAAGCCGCTCCTGATCAACCCCTTAATCAAAGACCCATGGAAGTTCTGGGACTGATGGAGTCACTTTGAGACCCGTCAGCTTCACTTTATAGATCTGTCCCTCGCTCCGCAGACATGCGCACGTGCTGATCATGTTCTTTAATGATTAATGACCTCCATGCCTCTTTGACCTTTGGAATGGAATCCTCTGATGTCCCAAGACAATATAGGCTCTAATTGAACTTCCCAACCTCTTCCGCAGCATATTTAAGTCGATGAAACTTCCCCTGTGTCTCCAGACATGGCCCTCATCAAGTTTCCTTGGAACTCTGAATTGACGAATCTGCCTACAATATCTTGGACTTCTGTTGTGATTGTTACTTGCCTTGCATGTCTCCTTTACTTAATCCTCAAGTGGCTGAACCTTCGAAGGTCCATGCCTCCGGGGCCACTGGGTATTCCTCTTATTGGTAACATGCATCAAATGCCTACGGACAAACCTTGGCTCAAGTTCTTCGAGTGGAGTCGTCAATATGGTTTGTTCTCATTCACAATTATCCAGATGATCCCCTAATTGTTATCAGGTCCTGTGGTGTCTTTCTTTCTCGGTTCGACACCTGTCATTGGTAAGAGAGGAGCCAAATATTAGAACATCTGATCATTTGTTGTACAAGTCCTCGGGACCGCGCAAGCTGCATGGGGCCTTCTAGAAAAGCGTTCAGAGTTCTATTCAAGCCGCCCGCGGTCCATTTTCATGTAAGCTAGTGCCCTCAGCCCGAGATTCAGAGCTCATCTCGACTTCATTCAGGGGAGAACTCGTATCCGGGGGTAAACGAGGCCTACTTCGAACGAATGATGACAAGTGGCGTCGCTGGCGAAAGGTCAAAGCTCCGATTCTCAGTTTTTTTCGGGTTTGGCCTGAATAGCCACTGTGTTTTCAGATCCTTCATTCCAGTTTTCATTATCGAGTGGCACAAACATACCAGGATCTGCAGTCATTGGAATCAAAGATATCTCTCTGCGAAATACTAGAAGCACCTCAAGACTATGTGCGCCATCTTCAAAGGTAAATATGTTTATCCAGGGCATGACTGTTGTGGCTTTCTTACCTTTTCATAAGATTTTCCGCTAGTGTGATAACGACCATTACGTACGGGGTGCATGTTAGGAGTCTTGATAACTGGATCGTGAAAGAAAACAGGGACACTATGAACTGTAAGTTGACGTGGTTGATTATCCTTGTCAAATCGGATTTCAATTCAACTTACTACTTGAAGTCTTCGGCAAGTAAGTGTCCGATTCCGACTCGCAAGTTATCCGTCTTTATTCCAATACATATAGGGCGAAGTAAGTTGCCAGCCCGTGGTGACCGACCAGAAGGATTATTGAAGGCAATTAGTGTTCCAGGCAGGTTTTTAGTGGAAGGAATGCCCTGGCTGCTCAAGTTACCCGTACGTGTGGGGCAATCTCAGAATGAACAAGGGTTTACCGATCAATCTTTCCAGCGGAGGCTCCAGTGGTTCCGCCGGGCTGCAGAAGAACGACGTCGGCATGATGAAGCGCTGTATCTGAAGCTCCTTAACGATGCCAGAGCGAGAATGAAGAATGGAACGATGCCTGATTCGTTATCTACACAGGTAACTCAAACGCAAAAGCAGAATGGTATGACAGATCTGGAGATGGCATATACTCTGGCAAGCTCGTTTGCAGCGGGTTTTGGGACGGTGATTCCATTTTTCCGCCGACATGTAGGGATAAGCTGCTGATAGTGTCTTGAAGACAGCCGCTAGTCTCGAAACATTCATTTGTACGTTCCTTTTGACTTTGCCACCGCAGCATCCAAATTTTCGCAGTGACCATGCTTCATTTCCCTGATGCGATGAAAAAAGCTCAGGCAGAACTCGATCGCGTTGTTGGCAACGATCGAATGCCCGAATACGGTGACAAGGAAAGTTTACCTTATACTAATGCGCTCATCAAGGAAACAATGCGGCATGTTCATAGCTTTAGCGTTGGTCCTGGTGTGTTCAACATTTTGTAGTTGGCGGCCGGTCGCTGCGTTCGGAGCTGCACCGCATGCGGTAACTGTTGACGATGTATATCATGGAATGTGAATGCCATGACATATGAAAACGATAGAACTGCTCATCAACTGCTTGTTCACCAGGTTCATACCCAAAGGAGCTACCGTGTATGCAAATATTTTGTGCGTTTACTTTGAACTGCTCTTGAGATCTCTAGGTTGAATAATGTCCTCGCAGCGGGATAATGCATGATCCAGGTTGGGACTGTTCTCTCACCAACTGCTATTGAGCTCATGTCGCATTGAAGAGATGTTCCCGTCGCCGGAGGACTTCCGACCCGAGCGATTCCTGGAGACTCAGGACTCCCGTCTGCAGACCTTCGATCTTCCATTTGGGTTTGGTCGAAGAATCTGTCCAGGTATGCATCTTGCACGGAACTCGATCTTCATAAATACCGCTAGGATGTTATGGGCTTTCAATATTCTACCCGCCCTGACTGAAGATGGCCGGCAAATTATTCCTGGTTAGTACAATGACCTCATCGAGTACCCTGAACTTCCTGAGTCCTATAATTGACAGATCGCTGGAAATTTACAACTGGCATTAGCTCCAAACCGTTACCGTTCAAATGCAGATTTAGTCCAAGGAACGAAAAGATAGTAGAGTGCATTAAGGACGAAGCGCGAGCCGCCAGGGAGAAGCTGGAAAGTTGAGGGCAAAAGACGTTTCGCAATTTGAGGATAACATGATCATTTTCCACTCATATGGTCTGAACAAATACTTCTGATGAATGTAGTACAGTTTGCAATAGTGGTATATAAGCGAGCCGGATGTACCAAGAAGCCGCTTTGCCTGACCTGCTTATCCTAGTGGCTTTCTATCTGCTGGCAGCTTCCATTGCAATGGTTCCAGTAGACAACCGGAACTACTGGCACTGGAACCTGTAACTAGAAAAGGAAGACATTGTATTTGTTCACTCATTATGACTTTTTGAGCTTAAAATTGGATCTTTATATCATATGAGTACATTTCTGAGTTGACCAAATGTGCTTTTTCTGGATCTGGCATATGAGCAGCACATTAGAATGCATTGCAACAGCTCCCTAACCTGGCCTAGTGGATTCTGTTGGATAGCAATAGTATGTCATATTGTACCCCTTCTGCAGCTGTATATTATACACTACATTGTGGTGGACTCTCTTGGTCCTGTAGTGTACATCACAGATTAGGCTCTGCAGTACTGTATGACATGTTACATGGATATGTCTCTATGTGAAGCTAAAAAGATAAGTGAATCAGAGAGAATTGAGACAATTTATGCATTATTTGTATTGAAACTGTTAGTGAGATACCTTGGTGTAAGCATATTACTTACAACAGCGGCGCCGGAACTGACATGGCGTGGGTAGGAGATGATTGAGAAGAGGGGGGGAGGATCAAAACCTCAAGTCCATGGATACATATCATATATATATAGGCAGTAGCTACTGATGATAGTTAGTTTCCTTTATACCAAACATAGCCTTTCCCAATCATTGCTTGCTCTTGAGTGAAGTCAGACAGAGGGTCCGCTTACACTTTTTTTTTTGACTGCAGACAAGTTCTCAGGAAGCTACTACTTCAGTTCTGTCTATGTATGTCATTGGGTTCTGGGGTTTCTGTCGTTGTCTTGGACAGGTGAAGATCATCTGCGGTGGGGATTGTATCGACATGAATTGACTCATATACATAACTGGAGAAGGGGACTGGGATAGACACCATCCCCAACCTGTCTCGGACACTCTGGTTCTTACTCATGTCCAAGCTCATGCTGCTCATAAAGGAACCAATCAATATCGCTCTCGCTCTCGCTCTCGCTCTTGCTCTTGCTCGCAGTCACGTTCTTGTTCTCCTGCTGTGATGTCATCATACTTGATGTCTCTTCCTGCTTCCTCACCCCACAGATCATCAGGGTACCTTGGACTGGCAGTCACCTTCGTTGGAAAGATCCATGACAGGCTCTTCGCCGGACCCTCATCCACATCACAAATTACTGATGAGTGTTTTCCTCTTGGTCGCGCCTGCATATTGATGTCTGATCCAACTACCAACTACACCACCGAGGTGACTCAAATCTCATCGAGTCATGCACCGATGATCAGTGCCGGCACAATTGGTCCTAAGCAATTGGATACATTTGAATATGGAGCTAACATTTTTTCAGCCATCATAACAGCATCCCGGAAACAAACAAGGTGGAAGATCATGTACAGTATTGACGTGTCAGAGGTTTGTGCTTGGGCTAGGGAGAAGGGGGAGGAACTCAAGAACATGTCCTTCCCAATCCTTATGGCCCAGCTTCATGGGTTAGTATTGGTGACAGAATGGGAATGATGGCAGGGCAGTTGACAAGGAAACAGACAGAAGAGAAGTTTAGTAAGTGGGGGAGGTGATGTATAGCCAACAATATAGCTGGAGGTTGTTTTCAAATTTTGCTCCCTTCCAATTACCTTTCTACTATGCACATGATGTGTATCAGACAATATAGCCAGAGTTTGTCTTCATATTTTGCTGACTGCTTTCTATCTTTTTTTATTTTTATTTTTATTTATTTATTTATCTCACTTTTTAAAATTTTTTGCATATACTCTTGTCACGACCCGTCCCGGGACCCCCGCCTTGCCCCCGGACTTCGCCCGACCAAGCCCAGCAAGCCCCGGAGCATATCCCCCTCCTCCTTCAACCCCAATGACCCTCCCCTACCCTCAGCGCCTGCTCCGGCAAACCCCGATGCTTCTCTGGAGATCCCCAACGCTTCCCCCGGCAGACCCCGTGATCCCCCTGACCCTCCCTGAGTGTTCAGCCCCCTCCACCCTCCCCGGTGCGCATCACGGAAATGCATCAAACACTACTGTTAAGTATAATAACTCAGTCCTTGTATCACAATGACTGTGTATTGTGTATGTACCTGTTAAGTATAATAACTATATATATTAATCAGCATGGGTGGTATAGTAAGGGGAATCTGAGACATACCTCAGTCCTTGTATCACAACAACTGAGGTATTCCTGAGTTCTGGTTCTGATCCATATCTCTCAACTGTATAGTCTCTGTTCCCTCTGCAGCAGTGGTGTCCATCATGTGCCTGAGCATGTGCTGGAATCCCTCCTCATTCCTGACACTTCCCCAGACTCATGGTACATGTCAGTCGTCAAAGAGGTGCAGTGCCATGCAGAACTTCTGGTGTCAGGGCCATACTAATGCCTTTGTAAATAGATCAGCTAGGTTCTTGGTACTTGGCACATAGGTGATTGAGATCTTTCCATCTTTGACTGCCTGTCTGATGAAGTGATGCTGTATATTGATGTGTTTTACACAGTTGTGGTTCCTCTTGTTCTCTGCAATGGATATCAAGCCATTATTGTTGCCCTTCAATTTGGCTAGGTATGGTATGCCCAGTCCAACTTCTGCTAATGCTGCCAGCATCCACTGAATCTGCTCCCCCACTTTCCCTAGCATTATATACTTTGCTTCTGTAGTGGAGGTGGAGACCATGTCCTGATATTTTGAGCTCCAGCTTGTTAGCCCACCTGCCTGTATGTATATGCCTCCAGATATAGACTTGCACATATCAATGTCAGCCATGAAGTTGGAGTCATAGTACCCATGCAGTTTGTAGTTGGTGTACTTTGTGCTACCATATCTCAGTTTGTAATGGAGTGTTGCTTTGATATAGTGCATGACATGTTGGAGAGTGAGCCAGTGCACCTTTCCTGGGTTTGACATGAATCTGCTGAGGGACATGACTGTGAAGGCTATGTTGGGCCTGGTTCCAATCTGTGCATACATTAGTGACCCAAGCACCTCCTTGTATGGCTTGTCTGCCATATACTGCTTTTTCTCAGCTGTTGTTGGTGCTTGGAATTGGCTCAGGATGATGCTCAGTGGCAGCAGTGTGTATTTTGGTGTGCACTCTGACATGCCAAACTTTTCTAAAGTTCTCTTCAGGTACCCCTCCTGGTCAAGGACCATCAGTCACTTGCTTCTGTCTCATGTGATATAGATTCCAAGGATGAACTTGATATCACCAAGGTTCTTTATCTTGTACTTGCCAAGTTCTTTTCATGCTTGCACTGCTTCATCCTTCAATAATGACATGCCCAACATGTCATCTGTGTAGGTACTTGTTATCACTCTCTTGTCATTCCTGGTCCATGATCTCACTGACTGGTCAGCTTTGGACCTTTGGTATCCCAATTGCCTCATGTCCTTGTCAAGTGTGCACCACCAGTTTTGTGCACCATCCATGGTGCCATAGAGTGCTTTGTCCAGGAGTGACACCAAGCTTTTTGTGCTATCCCCATGTCCCTCACTGCTGCCATTGTCATCATTGCTGCTGCTGTGTAACTGTCCACCCTCATTGATGTCCACCCTGTAAACCTCACTCAGCTTTACCTCATACCCTTCCAGTTGCTCCATCAGGATGGGGACCTGCATCAGTGCATTGAGGTATGTGCTTGTATAATCTATCTGCCAGATCTCATAGTCAAGGATCATGCCTGCCACCAGATTAATTCTCAGTGACTTGTACTTCATGATGGACATGTAGGTGGCAAAATGTAATTAACTCCCAGGATTTGCAAGAACCCCTTTGCCACAAGCCTCACTTTTCAGCCAACTACCTGGCCATCAGCATCATATTTCAGGGCAAAGATCCAGCGATTCTTCATTGTCTGTGCATCTTGTTGCCATTCCATGAGCCTCTACACCTTCCTGTCATGCATCCTCTGCATCTCATTGTCCATGGCCCCTTCTATAGGTCTGGGTGCTGCATCACCTTGGAGTATGATTTAGGGACCCATGTCCCATCAAGGTCTGTTGTCTGTGCTACCATAGTGCCTGGCATGCTGGCATAGGTCTCCTCCTCACTCTCAGGTTCAGGATGTTTGATGTCAGACTCAGGGTCACTATCTGCTGTGGCCACTGGCTTTGCAGCAAGTTTTACAGACTGGCATGGTCTAGGGAGGGTTGGCATTGTGGCATCAGGAGCCCCCAACCCTGTCACCAGGGTAGTGTTGCCAGTCAGGTCACTAGGTGTCTTGGTCTACATCAGTGCCATGTCTCCCAGAGTAGGTATGTCCTCCACATTGTCTGCTGCCAGAACATCAGAGACTTCAAATAAGTCTGCTGCTAGGCCATCATGTTCCTCTGGCAATGTCCTATGGGGGAGCTCCTTCTCAAAAATGATGTCACATGACCTGAAGATGTGGCCTGTAGCATGCTCCAGCAGCTTATAGTCTTCATGACCAAAGTACCCTATCAGTATGCCTTTCACTGACTGTGCATCCAGCTTGCTCCCACCATCCTCCCTTGGTACTTTTGCATAAGCAGCACATCCAAATGGGCACAAGTAGGAGAGGTCAGGCTTCAAGCTGGTGCATATTTTGAAGGGTGTCTTGCCCATATGTCTTGAGCTTGGGATCAGGTCAAGGACATGGATTGCAGTGGACATTGCCTTGCCCCAATAGTGCACAGGCAGCTGTGAGTTGCTAAGCATGCTGCAGGCAAGGTCCAGTTAAGGTTCTCCTGCAAGGACAAATCCAGTTCATCCTGCTCACAGGGTGCAACTGGATAGACTTTGCAACTGGATGGTTGGGCATCAGGTATTAGCTCAATGGCATGGTCTCATTGCTTGCACTCTGGGAGTGAATCAAATGATGCCTTAGAGAATACATCCTCAAAGTCATATAGATGATGAGGAACTGTGCTATGAAAGCATTTGGGCTGGGAATTTGTTGCAAATGCCTTGGCTAGTCATTGAGAAGTTGTCTGACTAGCCCTGATCTCTGCCACCATAGGAGGAGGGCAGAGCATCATGGCATAGATCCTATCACCTACCTCAATGGTCTCATCTGGAGACTCTGGGTCTGGAATGCCAGTGAAGTCCCCTTCACATCCATCTTCCTCCTAAAGTTCACACCTAACACCTCAGACATCATTGTAGAGGGCCTCTCTATGAGGGAATATCAGAGGGGGGGGGATTCAAAAGGTCAAGATCAGCAAAGGGGAGATGCCCTGCATGACAAGCATGCATGGCAGCATGCTCACAGACTTTTGCTCTATGCTCCTTGCAGGCCTCCTCCTCACAGGTCAGGCAATGACAGGGACAATGGCTCATCTTCACCTCACCCTTGGTCCAGTCAATTTCAGGGTTATGTTCACATAACCAGGTGAACCCTAAGATTATGTCTTGCTTCCCCAAACTAGTGACAGCAAAAGTGGCACATTTAGAGTGGTCCTGATAATGAAGCACCAGATTTACTACAGAGCAAATAGAGCCAGCTTTGTTGAGTGTGCCATCAACATTGTATATAGGGATTGGATGAGAGAGGGGGCAGGTAATGAGTTGGTGCCATTGCACATAGTCAGTGTCAAGGAAGAGGCCTGTTGCTCCACTGTCAAGCAGGGCAACAATGCTTCAGGTCTGCTGGGTGTCTGTTGTCTCAATTTCAACTTGTAGCTCAAAGGAGTTGACAGAGGGGGTGGAAGCAACAATGTAATGACAGAGAAGATGACCATTCCCATGCAGGAATCTGAGTGCATGGTCTAGGAGGAGTATTCCCAGCTGAGGCTTTAGCTGGGAGGGGGCATTGTACATCTGAGGGGGGGGGGGCTTATTGTTTTGGGTGTAGTATCAATGGCAGCAAAAGATATATTCATTCTATGGACAGGGAGGCAAAACAATTAGCACTAGGCAATGGGGGTGTACAAGTCATCTGTTGCCTTCTTAAAAATCCTCCTCTGGCTCTGCCAATGTAACCTCTGACTCCTGGGCAACCTCAGTGGGCAGAGTAGTTAGGAGGGCATCTGGGGAGGGGGCTCCTGACACATCTCAGGCTGCTAGGAGCTGGACAAGCAGCTTCTCCTGCTCTGATGAGGAGAGGTAATGCACTTCCAACCCTTGAGGACAATAATGGGTGAAGTGGCCAGCCCTTCCACAGCATTGACACAGCAGGGGGGTGGAGGACCACTGGTGGGAGGTGTCAACATCCATAGGGGCTCCCTGGGGTAGAGGATGTGGGGAAGCAGCTGGAGGAGCACAGAAAGGAGCAACAGAAGAGGGAATTGGAAGGATTGTGCCTGCTTGAGGGGTAGCCAGAGAGTGAAAAGGAACTGGAGGATGCTGAGTATGTCACAGCTCATGCTTGAGTTCCATCAGCTGCCACTGCTCATGTGCCACCTTGTACCAGGTGTCTACACGTTCATCATTTGGGCACCCCTCAGCCATATTATCAATATGGTCCATGAGAGAGGGGTGGAGTCCTTCCCAAAAGGTGAGGCAGAGCTGAAGACCATCTGGATACCCAGCCTGTTCTTCCAAGGCATGGAACAAATCAATATACTTGTCCAAAGACCACTTCCCTTGACCATACTGATCTTGGTCTCAACGGGAGAGGGCAGCAGTCTTGGCTGGGTCAAGGGGGAAGAACTCAGCTCAGAAATTCTTCTCAAACTCTATCCAACTAACAAAACTCTCTACTCCTTCTGCACACTGGAAGATGCATAATGCATAGGTTGAAGCTTGGCCTGTCTTCATATAGGAGAGGACCCAGGTGATCTTGAGGGCATCAGAGGCAAAGGCTTCACCACTCAGCTGAATATAGGTGATACA
>JAGGAV010000435.1:0-13262 GCA_017657295.1 Termitomyces sp. DKA64
GGGATTACGTTTGCGATTATGATTATGATTATTTTTTTGTTTTCCCCCCCCCCCCCCCCTCGCACACCGTCATGAAAACAAGGGTTGCTAGAATTTGAGTTGATGGTGGCTCTGTTGGTGGACCGATTATCGAAGGAAGGTAGCGGGGCAGGTGTCATATTTAAATATATACTTATACTATGTATGTGTATGTATATGACGTCTGCCATGGCTGAGGTAAATAGTCTGTACATACTAGTGTCATGATCGTGATCCACGGGGTGAGCGTTTGACGAACCCCATATGATATGATATGATATGACGTATATCCAAAAGCCAAGGCCTGGATTCGATTCGACGAGGATCCCCTGGGCATAAGAAAGATTAGAGAGGATCATAGTTAGACTTGATGTATGTATGTGTACATGGAGTACACCCCACAAGGCACAGTGAAGCTCGCATACTCCTGGACACCGTGGATCATTCGGGTCGTGGCGCATCCGAGTCCGGTAGGCCTATCCATTATATGCATCTGACTGGCAGGCAGCACGGAGTGGCCTTCTTGGACCGAGGAATGGCATGGCATGGACAATCCCAATTCGATCGCCCCCCCTTGCCCTTATCGGGATCCACCAAGGCAATCCCTGCCTCCCTTCTCGTATGTAGGTACATCATACTTGCATGATTCTCACCCTCGCCCGCCGCTGGTGCAACGTCCGGTCACGGTGCCTGTGCCCTGCGCTGTGCTGTGAATCGGGAGTGTGGGTTTAATGGACTAGGAGATGAAGGCACGGGTTATGTCATGCGAGTTAGAGTTTAAGAGACTTGGATGGATGGATGGATGGATGAATGGTGATTTTTGTGTGGACGCCGCGGTAATTGTTGGGTTGTGGACGAGTTAGATTGTCATTTGTCTTGAGATGCGACTTGTTTAGGGATTGTCGTGTTCTTTTGAAAGGGTTTTGGTTTTGGTTTTGGTTGTGGAGTCGTGTTCTTTGATGTTGTGTGTGTTATACTATACATGACGGCGGGTGCACGCACGGTGTCGTCTCTCTCCCGTTCCGAGAAAGGGAAAAACCATTCGAGATTTCGCAGATACTCATACGGCACTCTGCCGGAGAAGCGTTTTCCTTTCTTAAAGTTTCTTTGTGGTCGGTACACGCGGGGCTTACGGCGACACACGCTCTCCTGAGGGCCAAGTGGCCGCGGGCCTGGGCACGCGGAAGTCCGAGTCCGATACCCTTCTCGAATGATGGATGCTAAGTAGGTGCGCAGATACGAGGGCTTCCAGAATCTAGAATCGGGAACAGAACACAAGGGTCGATACTCGGAAGGATACTTAAGGGGCCCTTGGAGACGTGTTAGAGTATCCCATCCCCTGCAACAAAGACATACGATGTTCTGCAACCGGGCTCAAATCATTCTCGCTCTCGTCGTCTTGTTCTGTTTGTCTTTGCTACAAGTGGTCTCTGCGGCACCTGTGTTTCATGGGTCGGGACTGCAAAGGGTGCAACACAGCCATAGTCACTCGCATGTGCAGGTGCCTGCGCCTTCACTAGAAGAGTCATCGGGGGCTGCTGGCCTTGAGGGGTACGTGCGGTTGCGTGTGACGCGCCTGGGATGGTGTGCTGATTTTGGAACGCAGGTGGGCCAGCATGATTACTGGGAATAATGTCATCCCGTGGATAAAAAATGTGGCAAAAAAGTCGGGTGTTGCGAAGCGCACACGGTCAATTCGTCGGTACGGGCGGTGGTTGTTTGTATGTGAGCTGGGATGCTGACTTGGGGTTGACAGGCGGTTGCACAGCCGTCATCCATGAAAACACATGTATAGATGGGACCATCCTGGCGATGGTGAGTGGATTTGATTGACGGGGAACGCAGAGGACTGACAGCGACACAGGGCAGTAGAGTAGACACTATCATTATTGGAATGTACAAATAGTTACATAAGCTATAAGAATATGGAGGATTGATAACGATTTTGAGTGTGGCAGCGATGTCGCACGACGGCCATGGCCCGCACGGGCACCCTTACCTGCACGAGCCGCTGCTGTACATTTCGAACATCCCCGCCTACATCACTGACGAGATCCTCGCTGTTGCGTTTGTCTCGTGTGGTCCGTTCAGACCCAACATCCCACGCGAACCGGCCAGTCACGTCCTGTCGGGGATCATAGAGTTTCGATATATTGAGAAAGGTAAGTGTTGAGTTGCGTTGTGTGAGTTGCTGCGAGTTGCGTTGGCTGCGAGTTGCGTTGTGTGAGTTGGTGCGAGTTGCGTTGTGTGAGTTGCTGCGAGTTGCATTGGCTGCGAGTTGCATTGGCTGCGAGTTGCTGCGAGTTGCGTTGGCTGCGAGTTGCTGCGAGTTGCTCGTTGCTGCGAGTGATGCATTGGCTTGCATTGCTGCGAGTTGCATTGGCTTGCATTCGCTGCTCGTTGCTGCTCGCCGCTGCTCGCTGTCTGCTTTGCTCGCTGCTCGTTGCATTGGCTGCGAGTTGCTGCGAGTTGCTGCGAGTTGCTCGTTGCTGCGAGTGATGCATTGGCTTGCATTGCTGCTCGCTGTCTGCTTTGCTCGCTGCTCGTTGCATTGGCTTGCATTCGCTGCTCGTTGCTGCTCGCCGCTGCTCGCTGTCTGCTTTGCTCGCTGCTCGCTGTTCTTTGCTCGCTGCTCGTTGCATTGGCTTGCATTCGCCGCTCGCCGCTCGCCTCTCCTCGTTCGCCGCCGCTCGCCGCTCGCCTCTCCTCGTTCGCCGCCGCTCGCACTCGCCACTCACGCGCATCCACAGCTGAAAAGGCCCTCGCAACTCTCCAGTCTCGTCCGATTCCCGCAATTCAGCCGCCCGTGCTCCTCGTGCTCTCGCCGTATCCGCCCACGTCCCCGCCCCCTCCCCTTCCGCCGCCTTCTGCCCTCCCCCGCCTCGTCAAGCACCTCCCCCCCGCCTACTCCGACGCACAGCTCTACGACCTCTTCCGTCCCTTTGGCGCCCTCGCATCCGTGCGCACTCAGACCCATTTCGGTGCAGACACCGGCACCATCGAGTTCTGGAACGAGGACGATGCCCGCGCCGCCGAGGAAGCAATGCACTGCGCCGATGTCGACGGCCACAACATCGCTGTCCAGGTCTACCAGGCCCGCCGCACCAGCGGCGCCGTCTCCTCCGACTTCAACACCAGCGCCCCTGCTTTTGTCCCTTCCTATTCTCCTGCGTACCCTGCCCAGGTTCGTTTTTCCTCTTTCTTGCCCATCCGTGCTCACGCCACGTCAGTACTCTCCCTCACCACGAGGCAGCCCGTACTCTGTCCGCGCCAGTCTCCCTCCCGCTGCCCCGACCTTTGTCCACGGCCCCGGTCAGCAGGTCCAGCTTGCGCCCCTCCATGGTCCTGGTTCCACCAGCCACAGCGGTCTCATCGACCCATGCAATCTATTCTGCAAGGCAAGCAACGCTTTCTCTTGCCCGATTAGCACTCATCTTTGTCACAAGAATCTCGACCCTTCAATCGACTCTAATGATCTCTTTAGCCACTTTCGCCAGGTGGGTCCTTCTTTCAATCCACCACGAGCCCAGCTTTTGACTTGTTTTCAGTTTGGCCAGATCGTCAGGTATGTGTTTATTTCTCGCGTCAACGTTGCGTCCTTGAATTTTGCCCAAGTGCACGCGTCATGCGCAACGAGACTGGAGAAAGCCGCGGCTTTGGCTTTGTGTCCTTCCAGACTCCCTCCCAAGGTAACAATCCCTTCGGTCATTGCTGCCCCTCTCTGACTTATATCAACAGCAAGCACCGCGATGCACGCCATGAACGGCGTCCAGCTCGGAACAAAGCAGATCGTCGTTCGTCTCCACGAGCCAAAACAACTGCGTCAGGAAAAGCTCGCTCAGCGATTCGGTCACAACCACCACCCAAGGAGCGCAAGTGGCGCCACCAGCCCTGCCGCCAGCGAGGCCGGAGACAGCTACGTGGCTTTCTCCAGCCCCCGTCGCCTCTCTGCCCCTCTGTCACCCGTTACCGGGCCCGAACGATCCAGACGTGGATCCGGCAGCTACTTCAACGCCGCACTGTCTGGCACACTCAACCTCCCCATGCGGTACGACGACCTCGCCGGACTCTCGCCTGTCGTCCGCAAAGAAGTCCTCACGGGCGAACTCAGCCGCCGCGTCAAAAATCTACACGTCCCCGATGCTGATCTGACCACCATCGTCGACTCCCTCGTCGGTCTCGCGCTCAGCGAGGTGGTGCAGTGTATAGAAGACCCCGTCAAGCTCGAGAACCAGGTCAACGCGCTTAAGAATACTTTGAGGGCACCAAAGTCCCCCTCGCCTTCCTCTTCGCAGTCGCAGTCACAGTCGCAGTCGCAGTCGCAAGACTCCCGTCTCGGTCCAGCCGCCAGCGCCCCCGAACACCCCTCGACGCCCGTCTCGCTCAGCCCCCCGCGTACTTCGTCGCCCCCCTCGGCCTCCCTCCCGCACACGTCGACGACTGAAAAAGAGAGGATGCTGAGCGCGGTGAACAAGCTGGAGAATGCGAGGCAGGCAGAGCTAGTGGAACTGCTGATGAGTCTGCCGAAGAGGGAGAGGGCGATGTGTCTTTTCAATGTGGAGGTGCTGAGGGTCAAGTTGGCGGATGCGAAGGTTGTGTTGGAGAGCGAGAGTGAGGAGGTTGGACAGGAGCAGGAGCGGGACGATACGAGGTCGACGAGGTCTGCGCCGCAGGAGTCCGCGCCTGTGCCCGCGCCTGTGACCCCACACGCGAAAAAGTCGTCGTCTTCATCGAGGCTCGACGAGTCCCCCAAGACGCCAGACTTGTCCTCCCGCGGACCTTCGGCTGCGTCCTCGCCTCTCCCTGGTACACCGGGCGGTGTAGGCCCCGGCCCTAGCTCGGGCGGGCCGGGACACACGATCGCGTCGCTTGCGAGGTTGCCTGCGAGCGAGATTATTAGGATCGTGAGCGGGACGGCGGGGTCGACGGGCCTGCCAAAGGCGGATAAGTTGGTTGTGCAGGCTACGGATGAGTTTGTGGATGGGTTGAGGGATAAGCAGGTGCAGCAGCAGAAACAGCTTTTGGGTGATAAGTTGTATGTTGTTTCTGTTTTCATCTGGTTTTTGTTTACTGATTGGGTTGTAGGTTCAAGGTCATCAAGTCGTTTGGTATCAAGGTGGCGGTATGTGTTTTTATTTTGTTTCTGTTGGTGTTCATTTGATTGACGAGTACTACCCACAGCCGAAAGTGACGATTGCGTTGTTGGACCAGGAGGATCTGAGGGCACTCGCGCATTTGATGAATAGTTATCCTGAGGTTCTGAGGGAAAAAGCACTTGCGCTTACTGTTGTTGCTGGCAAGTAAAAGTTGATCAACGCTTTTCTCTCTCTCTCGATTTTTGGATGCGCGCGGAATCGGCGTGCGATGATAATGATACGATGACCACTACTACCATTTCATGATTTACGACCGCGGTTCACGGATTCACGGATTTCTACGACCGGTTATTCCCCCTCAGTTCAACTCAACCCCCTTTTTCTTGTTCGTCTGGGCGTCTGATATATCTATATCCATATATATATATCCCCCTCTACCACACCACCACCACCGCACGCTCTTCCTCCCCCCCCCTTTTTTTTCCCCAGAATTTCACGTGTGTAGTTTCGCAAAAGGAATCCACGCTATACATATGATATACTCGGAACCACCTGTTTCCTTTTTTTGTTAGTTTCTTTTTTCACCCCTTTTGTTTGCTTTTTTTGTTGACGAAAAAAGGTGGTACTGCGTATGCGTATTTTACCTGCCTGCTTGCCTGTTTTTCTTCTGTCATGTTCCATTCTGTCTTGCCCCGTCTCGTCTGTCTTGCCTACGCCCCCGCCCCCGTTTGTCGGGCTGCGTCTTACCCCATACATACATACGTACGTACGTACGACCGTCTATATAGCTCGTGAGATCGTCGATTTCGATGAAAGGCTGTCATACATCACACACCACTTGATTAATTAAATTAGTACTTGGGGTGCGCGTTCGTTCTTCTTCTTGACGATCCCCCTCTCTTCTTGCGGATGGTGATGGTGTGTCCTTGTGGAGCTGGGATTATGGTGTGGATTGTGGGCTATGGGTTTGTATGTGCCTATGGGCTGTGTACTGTGCTAGAGGCATAGGTCTATTTTGTTGGGGGCTTTGCCTCCAAGCTCCTGACTGAGACCCAGCTGTGCTCAGTTATATAAAAGACTCTCATATTTTCCGGTATTTCTCATACCTATTAGTTTTTTCTTATGCCTGCAGGTCTCTGACACCTTGCACTCATCATCGAATCTGTTCAGGTTGATTATAGCATATTTTGATGTGTGATCAAGATTATCAATTTTTCTGTTATATGTTTTCTTGAAAATTCTATTTTTTTTTATATACTTGGTGACTTTTGATGAGAAGATGGTATGGATATATTGAGCTTGAGTATGGACTTTGAAGTGTGAGATAGAGCTTGGATGAGGATGATTGATTATTTTATCTTGTGTTTTGTTGGAGATCTTCTTGGATTGGTCTTTTTTCACACTTGCGGACTCTTTGTGATTAAAGAGATGGGATGTACCTATTAGATAGAGTTGACTACAAATTGAATTGAATCAAAGATTTCCTTAAGTGTCTTTTCTATACTCCCTCACCTCAGAAACAGCATCAAAAATTGATAAAGGAGCCTCTCTTCAATATTCATATCTTGTTTCCTTGTCATTCAGATGACATCTTATCAAGAATTCACTTCAAAAGTGGTTCTTTGTCAGCCTTTGTCAGCATAGCAAAATTGTTGCATTATAATCTGTTGCTTGTAGGCCTTTTCCCCACATGTTGTCCCATTTATATAGAGATGAGTTATGCTCTGTGCCTTTGGCACAGGTCTACCATGGTTGAGGGCTTTGCCCCCAAACACCTGACTGAGACCCAGTGCCAACCTTGCTGCACTCAGTTAGGGCTTTGACATCCAACTCAGTGCTTAATCCCAGCCCTGTCAGGTTCCGCTGACCATGGGGGCTCAGCTATACTGGGCAAGTCCTTACTAGGCAGACACAATGTCCACATGTATGATCCTGTGCTTTAGCAAGCTCTGGACAGGTGAAGCTGAAAGTATGAGGCTGGGAAAGGTGGTCCAGGCAAGTCCAGGATATTCCAGTATAGTACATGAATAGGTAGTGGTGAGTATGAATGAGTACAGTACAGAGCTCTGGAGAAGGCTAATGAGGAACTGGAGTTGTCTGGGTTAACTCAGGACAAACTAGATCCAAGTGGGTAGGCAGAGACGTGGGGATGGTTCAGAAACATGAGGATGGGAACAGAGTTTGAAAATGACAGGAATAGAGTTGAATGTAGAACTACCTCTGGCTGAGTTTACTTACAACAACACCCCCCACTCCATCACCAAGGTCTCCCTGTTTTTTGCCAACAAGGGTTACAACCCCTGGCTCACCCTGTCCCTCAAGGACATCCCCCCACATGTCACCCACAAAGTTGCCAAAGACCTCTGGTCCCTTTACCAGACACCACCAACTGAGCTTACTCCAAGCATGCTGATACTTGATGTGAAACAACCCCTGTCTAAGTCTCCAGTACCCTTGTCCGGCTCAACCAATGCAATCTCAAGACCTGGAGACCCTCAGTGAAGCTTGACAACAAACAACTGGGTCCCTTCAAGATCCTCTGGAAGGTCTCAACTTACACCTACAAGCTTGACCTACCTCAGGGACTGAAGGGCCTCCACCCCATCTTCCACATCCACCTCCTCAAGAAGTACAATCCAGACCCCTTTCCCAGCCGATGTCTGAGCTGACCCCCACCCATTGAGGTCAAGGACAAGTATCACTATGAGGTTGACAACATCTCTGACCCCTGCCTCATCCATGGTCAGCTCCAATACCTGGTCCATTGGAGGGTCTATGGACCCAAAGATGACACCTGGAAACCCTGGAAGAATCTCTTTGGAGCCCCCGCCAAGCTTTGGGACTTCCATCAGCAACACCCCACTAAGGCCTAGGATCCCTGAGACTAGCATGAACAGATGGCCTCAGTGGGCATAACCCCTGCCTCTGGATTCAGCAGGGATTCAACTCCCACCAGCACCACTTATGTTCCTTCTCTCATGTTCCTTTATACAAACTAAAAAATTGCAATAAGATGGCAAGAAAATCACTATTTACAGTGCTACAGATACAATATATATTGAAAGTACAATATGATGAAATAAGAAGAGTTCAAGAAGACTGCCCCAGCCCTGGAAACACTGCCCCCTCATCCATCCTCTGGAGTCCTCCTCCCCATTGCTGCCACTGCCAGGTCTATTTCCATCTGCATTACCACAGTCCCCAGAAGCTCCTCATGTCGAGGCAAGGGCTCTCTGACATCCACCAGTTCTGCCAAGTTCCTCTGCCAATGACCTGCCAATAGCTGCTCCATCTGCCCAATACCCTGGTCAAGCTCCAGAGGAAGGTCTCTGGGCATTTCTTGCATACCATCCTAAATTGAGGCAAACATGGTGGAAGCCCTGTCTAGGAGGATTCAATGTTTGCACACCCAATCTAGGATGGGGAACTCAGGGGTCAGTAGGGGAATGATCAGAGCAGCTGAAAGACACTTACAGAGGTCTCCTCTCTGCCCTGTGGCTGCCTCATTGGCCAACCACCCCTTATGCTGCCTCCCCTCTTCCTCCTGGACAGCCCAAGGATCTGGTCCTCCTTGATGCTCCACCACTGCCACCCCCTCTGGCCAGGTCTCCAACTGTTCTAGACCCCCCTGGAGTCCCTGAACCTCAGCACCCCTCTCCCCTGCCTCCTGCAGTGTGGACTCATGATCCCACCTCACTATGTCCCAATCCCACCATGTCACCACCAGCTCCTCCTGCAACCCCCAGAACTCCTCTCCCTGCACCACCAAGTGATCCTCAAGCTCTGATATCCTCCAATGCAGGACAGAATCCCCAGACAACCCCATCACAACTCCTGTTCCTGGGAAGTAAACATGCATGTTGGGAGGACTGGCCATCATCACCTTGCCTCAGGGCCTCTTGCTTAGCCCTGCCTCCAGTGGGGGGGATGCCCTATGCTTCCCCTTGTCCCTGGAGGATGGAACCCCTTCTCTGCACACATCCTGCAGCAGCCCCACCTTCCCTTGGGGTTGCCCCTCTCCCTCCCTGCCCTCCCCCACAGGACACATGGACTGCAATGTGCCACCAGACACTTGGCCCCTCTGCCCCTCCCCCAACCACTCCAAGACCCACTCCTGCTTGCAACCCTGCTCCACTATGATACTAACTACCTGCCACTCCTAGAAAATGGAACACTTTTTGTGCCTTGCATGACATGGTAAACATATGGAGGAATCCCAATGGGATCCTGCCACAGGCTCCTCAAACTCATATGCCTCCCCATAACAAGCACAAGTAATACACTGGACCACCAGTTAGTCAGGAACACATGATATAATATAGGACACCAACTCACTGGGGCTTCCACCTGACACCATGCTAGGGTGGGGGGCCTCTGGATCTGCCCTACCACCTCTGCAAACCTCTCTGCCAAAACCTCCTCCTGCTGAATGTGCTGAGCCTCTGGGATGACTTGCACCTCCCCCAGCCCCAACCCTGACCTAGGAGGTCAGCATGAAGACTCAGGGGCCAACTGAGTGGACTGTTCTGGGGCCCTAGGGAGGGAAGGACCCCTAGACAATCTGGCTACTACAAGGGATAGTTCTAGGTGGAAGGTCAGTAGAAGTCATCTCCAGAACAGGAACACTTACAATGACAGTACATGGCATCCACCTGATGCCAATTCTGCCACTGGTCATACTTAGCTCAGTGCTCCTCATAATCTGCCCAGACATTGACAGCATTCTTGTTGAATGGAGGGGTGGTCAGGGATGATGAAGATGAATTAGGTGTAGTAGGGAAAGCCATGAGAAGGTAACAATGATAGGCTGGACATGTTTTGGTCCCCTTTTATTTTTTTTTTCTGGGAAGCTTCTAGTTGAAGAAGTCATCACACTTCAACTTTAATTCCCATGCCACTGCCAACCTTCAGAGATTTCCCCATGCCTCAAAGGGTCTCAATGCTGAAGGGGGGGGTGATGTCATGACCTGTTCCTGGACCCCACCCTGTCTCTGAGCCTACCCTGGCCAAGCCCAGAGCACATCCCCACCCTCCCCCAACCTCTACAACACTCCCCCACCCTCAGTGCCCACTCTGGCAACCCCCAATGCTTCTCTGGAGATCCCCAATGCTTTCCCAGCATTCCCCATGATCTCCCCAGTCCTCCCTCAGTGTCTGGGCAACTCCAAAGTCCTTCCACCCTCTCCCAGCATGCATCACAGTTATGCATCAAGACACTACCAACACCCAGCTAGCCAGTCTTGGGACACCCTGATCAACTGTACCCAAGACCTGCCTGCACAATCCAACCTCAGACCCACAGTCCAAGAGAAGTTCCCCCCATAGGTACTTAAGCTATAGTGTAGTAATAGTTAGAGTAGTCTTGATATTACCTACATTCCATGTTTGTTATGTCTCTCATGTCTCCATCTCCTTGTTCCATGTTGTCTTGTTGAATCTCATTATTTCCCAATTGCATCTGTCTTGATCTTATCAGTTTCCTTTTTTGTCTCCATCTCTTGTCTGTTTCCTAAGTCTCATCTTGTCTTGTTTCCTTTGATTTCTTGCCTCATCTCAACTCCCCCAATTAACCCCACCACTACTCCTGTTCTCCATTGAAGTCCCTTCCAACCTGGAACCCCTCAAAACTCCTCCATACTCATAACTCAGACCCACCAAGTTGCCCCCTAGCCCTTGTTAATGACTCCGGAGTTCTGTACCATACTCATCCCCCACTTGCCTGTCACTCCTTCTCCTCAGTATAACCTACCAGAGTATCCCAGACCTCCCTGGACCATTGTTACCACCTTTGCCCACCCCATTTCACTCTTCCAGAACTCACTGGAGCCAGGGATCATGAGTGTAGATGTTGTGTCTGCCTAGTAAGGGACTTGCCCAGTGTAGCTGAGCCCCCAGGTCAGCAGAACATGACATGTACAATCCTTTGTCATGAATGCCCACCTCAGTGACTCCCCCACCATTCTCCCTGCCCTCATTGGTAGTGGAGCCTCCAGTACTTTCATCAGTAACCAACTAGAAGTGACACTGATCATGCTCAGACTACCCTGGTTATACAATGTCAACCCCAACATTGACTGGAAGGACCTCACCATGCATGGCCTCAAAGCATGCCTGGCAGCTGCCATCCCCCTCTGCCCCTACATCCTCCATGACCCCAAATCTACTCCTAGCAGCATCAAAGCCACCAGCACCCCCAGCACACCTAAGGATGACCAAGAAGAGGAGGAAGGAACACTCCCACCCCAAACTCCCTTAAGCACACCCTGAAGGCTTCCCCCCAACATTCCCCAAATCTAATACAAAGGTCCAAAATACCCCATCCAACATCTCTAGGCAACCCCAGACCCCACCACCACACTCCCAACACCCAGCATCATTGACCCAGGAGCCCTTGACATCAAAATTATCAGCACCATCCCCTTTGCACAGATCTTACAAGATGGCACCCCCACCTACCAACTCCAAATTATCCTGGCACTTCCAGAAGAACACCTCCATGCCAGCACCACCTCATTTGAAACCCCAAAAAAAGTGGAGCAGATCTTACACAAAGTAGTTCCTCTGGAGTATCATGAATTTGCTGATGTGTTCTCTGAAGAAAGTGCAAAAGAACTCCCTCCACACCAATCATATGATCACAAGATCAGTCTTGAAGGTGGCACTTCCCCCTCATTTGGCAAGATCTACAATATGTTGGAAGTCAAATTCCAGGCCCTCAAGGGCTACCTCAATGACATGCTTGGGAAGGGCTTCATCTGCCTGTTGATCTCTGCTGCCAGGGCCCCAGTCCTATTCACCAAGAAGAAGGATGGCTCCCTCTGCCTTTGTGTTGATTACTGGGGACTCAACAAAATCATCAGAAAGAACTGGTACCCTTTCCCCCTGATTGGTGATCTTGTTGACTGCCTTTGCAGTGTGAAACTCTATACCAAGATAGACCTCTGATCCAGCTACAACAATGTCTGAATTGCTTTAGGACATAAATGGAAGACCACCTTCCACACCTGCTATGGCCTCTTTGAGTATCTAGTGGTGCCCTTCAGAATGACCAACTCCCCTGCCACCTTCCATTACTTCATGAACAGCATCTTCCCCAACATGAACAATGTCTTCATAATTGTGTATCTGGACAACTTCTCATTTACTCAAACTCTCTGGAGAAACACCAGGATCACATATGCCACATCTTAGAACAAGTCTGGGAGTACCACCTCCATGCCAAACCCAGGAAGTGCTCCTTCCACACCACCAAAAATGAATACCTTGGGGTTATTGTCACTCTGGACAGTGTATGTATAGATCTGGCAAAAGTTGAGGCCATCCTTAGCTGGCCCCCACCCCAGAATGTTAAGGAGGTACAGTCTTTCTTGGGTTTTGCTAACTTCTATTGCTGGTTCATTGACAACTACTCTGGCATCATGAAACCCCTCAACCAACTTACCTGGAAGGACACCTGCTGGGACTAGGACAGCAAATACCAAAGCATGTTCTCCCTTCTCAAGCAAGCCTTCACCTCCACCCTGATCCTCTGCCACTTCAATCCTGCACTCCCTATCATACTCAAGTGTGATGCCTCTGATTACACCATCCCCAGAATACTCTCCCAGATGAGCTCCAACAGCAAGGACCTCTGCCCCATCACCTTCTACACTTGCTCAATGACCTCAGCAAAGCTCAACTACAATATTTATTACAAGGAGCTCCTCACCATTGTTGAAGCCTTCTGGCAATGGAGAGCCTACTTCAAAGGAACACTGCATTGCATCCAGGTCTACTCTGATCACAACAATCTCCAGTATTTCACAACCACCAAACAAATCAGCTAACAACAAGCCCACTGGTCCAAGACCTTCTCCAAGTATGACTTCACCATCCACTACTGCCCCAGGATAACTTGAAGCAAAGCCCAATACTCACCTGGGGGCTGGACATGTACCCAAAAAAGTTATTTAAAACAGAGTGCAATGTATTCAACCACCACATGGTAATCCCCCCTGAACATCTTCATGCCATGCTAATTATAAACAAAGAAAGGATCCTCCACCAAATCTCCCCCCAGACACCTTCACCTAGCACAACCCCCAGAACAACCCTGCTGATGCCTTGATTCCCAACACTCCCTTCACCTTGTCTCTGGACCACTGCCTC